>MU106030.1:0-199308 GCA_012274485.2 Sinapis alba
TTGTCCTGCAGACACAATACCGTGAAAAGGGATTCCAGAAGTATTCCCAACTTATATCTTGTCTCCTTGTGGCTGAGCAAAACAATGAGCTTTTGATGAAAAATCATGGACTACGTCCAACTGGTTCTGCTCCATTCCCTGAAGCGAATGTGACTGAACAGAACAACACTGGCCGAGGAAATGGCTACACTCGTGGTCGCGGTCGTGGTCGTGGACATGGTCGTGGAGATACACGTGGACGTGGATATGGTCAAGTTCGAGTCCGAGGAGTTTCTTTTAAGAACTCTAACTCTCACCAGAAGTGGGAAAAGAAAGAGGGTAACCGACAAGGAACTGAATGTTACCGATGTGGAAATAAAGACCATTGGGTTCGTACATGCCGTACACCAAAGCATCTTGTTGATCTGTATCAAAAATCAGAAAAACAAAAGGGAAAGAATGTGGAAAAAAATATGGTGTACGAAGGTGGAGAGAATGACTTTGATTTTGGTGATGCCACTCACCTTGAACTTTCCGATTTTCTCATTGACGAAGAGAAAAAGTGATTGAACAATGATCATTTAAGAGACATTTTGTTTTTATTTATTTATTGGCTTTTAGTTTCTGGCTTTTGTTTTTTTATTTACTATTTTGTCATTTCCTTTGCATTAATGAGTTTAATCTATTTTATTATTTTATATGAGATTATAATTTATTTTATTTATTTATTTGAAGAGAAATGGATGGTGGAGATTTATGCTTGGCAGACAGTGCAACTAGTCACACAATTCTGAAAAATAAAAAATATTTCTCTCATTTATTAAACAGAGAAGCAAGTGTGAGCACTATAACAGGTAGTGCAAAGATAATTGAAGGCTCCGGAAGAGCCCATATAATACTTCATATGGGAGCACAACTTGAAATTGTTGATGCATTGTATTCCCCTAAGTCTCAAAGAAACTTATTAAGTTTTAAATATATTCGAAGAAATGGATATCATATTGAGACAATGAATGAAGGAAATATTGAATTTCTTCATATTACAAGTATTATTCATGGCTCTAAGAAAGTAGTAGAAAGACTACCATCATTCTCCACTGGGTTGTATTACACTAAAATTAGTTCTATTAAGGCAAACGCCATAGTAAACCAGAAGTTTACCAAAAATATTACTGTTTGGCATGACCGGTTAGGCCATCCCGGATCAACAATGATGCGAAAGATAATCACTAATTCATGTGGGCATCCACTGAAGAACCAGAAGATTCTTCCTAATGATTATTCATGTGCTGCTTGTTCTCAAGGCAAATTGATCTTAAGGCCTTCACCAGCCAAGATAATTCATGAATCAATAAACTTTCTGGAACGTATTCAAGGAGACATTTGTGGGCCGATTCACCCACCATGTGGAACTTTTAGATACTTTATGGTTCTAATTGACGCATCAACAAGATGGTCACATGTTTCTTTGTTATCAACTCGCAACCTGGCGTTTGCGAGACTGCTTGCTCAGTTAATCAAATTACGAGCACATTTTCCAGATTTTCCTCTAAAGGCAATTCGCCTAGACAATGCTGGTGAATTTATGTCTCAGGCTTTTAATGATTATTGCATGTCTATTGGGATAAGTGTTGAACATCCTGTAGCACATGTTCACACACAAAATGGTTTAGCTGAATCGCTAATTAAACGTCTTCAGTTGATTGCTAGACCATTGCTTATGAAATCAAAACTCCCAGTCTCTGCATGGGGGCATGCTATACTACATGCAGCAGCACTGATTCGCATAAGGCCAACGAGTAATCATCAATTCTCCCCATCACAATTGATTATGGGTCAAGAGCCAAATATTTCTCATCTTAAGATATTTGGATGTGCAGTATATGTTCCAATTGCTCCACCACAGCGAACTAAAATGGGACCTCAAAGGAGGTTAGGAATATATGTTGGATATGATTCTCCATCAATAATTAAGTATTTGGAGCCATCCACAGGGGATTTATTTAAGGCTCGATTCGCAGACTGCCATTTTAATGAGTCTGTTTTTCCAACATTAGGGGAAGAAAATAAACAGTTGGGAAAAGATATTAACTGGAATGAATTATCATTATCTTATCTTGATCCTCGAACTAAAGAATGTGACTTAGAAGTCCAAAAGATAATTCATTTGCAAAACTTAGCAAACCAGTTGCCAGATGCATTTACTGACCCAAAAAGAGTGACCTTGTCACATATCCCAGCTGTAAATGCTCCAGTTAGAATGAATGTCCAAGAAGGACAAAATCAACCTGCTAATGAGTCTAAGATACGCCTGAAGCGTGGTAGACCTATCGGTTCTAAAGATAAAAATCCTCGAAAAAGAAAAGGAGCAGAAATTGGCAATAATGAAACCGAGGTAATAACTATGAATGAGAAATCTCCAGAAGAGAACATGACACAAGAAGAAAATCAGGTACCTGATAATGAAGAGATCTCAACTAACTATGTCATGTCTGGAATAAAATGGAACCGAAAACAAATCGACGTCGATGATATTTTTGCATACAATGTAGCAGTTGATTTAATGGATGAGGATCATGAACCAAAATCTATTGAAGAGTGTACACAAAGAAGTGATTGGCCAAAATGGAAGGAAGCAATAGATGCTGAATTAAAATCTCTTGCAAAGAGAGCAGTGTTTGGACCTGTAGTCCGTACACCTAAAGGTGTAAAACCAGTGGGATATAAATGGGTATTTGTGCGAAAGAGAAATGAAAATGGTGAGATTGTGAGATACAAAGCACGTTTAGTTGCTCAAGGATTTTCACAAATACCCGGAGTTGATTATGAAGAGACATACTCTCCTGTGGTGGATGCTACTACATTCAGGTTCCTTATCAGTCTGGCGATAAAGGAAAGACTTGATTTACGCTTAATGGATGTAGTCACAGCTTACTTATATGGTCCACTGGATACTGATATTTACATGAAAGTCCCAGAAGGATTTAAACTGCCAGAAGCAGCAAACTCTAATCCTCGAGAAAGTTATAGCATAAAGTTAAATCGATCTCTTTATGGACTGAAACAATCAGGACGCATGTGGTATAATCGCCTAAGTGAGTACTTGTTGAAAGAAGGCTATAAAAATGATCCTATCAGTCCATGCATCTTTATAAAGAGATTTGAGAAAGGATATGTTATAATTGCAGTATATGTTGATGATTTAAACATCATTGGAACTCCTGAAGAGATTTCACTTACAATGGAATACTTGAAGAAAGAATTTGAGATGAAAGATCTTGGAAAAACAAAGTTTTGTTTGGGATTACAAATTGAGCACCTCAAGAATGGAATCTTAGTGCATCAAGAAACTTATAAGAAAAGGTGGCTAAACGATTTTCTATGGATCAAGCACATCCTTTGAGTAGTCCAATGGTTGTAAGATCACTCGATGTGAATAAAGATATCTTCCGCCCTAAAGAAAAGAATGAAGAAGTCCTTGGTCCTGAAGTACCATACTTAAGTGCAATAGGGGCATTAATGTATCTTGCCAGTCATACAAGACCTGATATATCATTTGCAGTGAACTTATTGGCAAGGTTTAGTTCATGCCCAACTCGTAGGCATTGGAATGGGATAAAACATATACTTCGTTACCTCCAAGGTACGAAAGACATGGGCATATTCTTTCCTAACCAATCCACAAAAGATTTGATTGGTTTTGCAGATGCTGGGTATCTGTCTGATCCTCACAATGCCAGATCACAAACAGGATATGTGTTTACTTGTGGTGGAACAGCTATCTCTTGGCGTTCAATGAAGCAAACCATTGCAGCTACTTCTTCCAACCACGCAGAGATTTTAGCCATTCATGAAGCTAGTCGTGAGGTGGTATGGTTAAGATCCGTCATTCAACATATACGAGAAGATTGTGGTCTATCTACAGGAAAAGAGGCTCCAACAATCATGTATGAGGACAACGCTGCATGTATCGCACAACTCAAAGATGGATATATCAAAGGAGATCGGACAAAGCACATTCTACCAAAATTCTTTTTCACTCATGATCTACAGAAGAATGGCGATGTTCGTGTTGTACAAGTTCGTTCAAGTGACAATTTAGCTGATTTATTCACCAAGGCGTTACCTACTGCTACTTTCAAGAAGCTGGTTCATCTTATTGGATTACGTCGTCTCAAGGATCTTGACGTTTGTATACATGAGGGGAAGTAATTGCGCCCTGCACTCTTTTTCCCTTAACCATGGTTTTTCCCATTGGGTTTTCCTGGTAAGGTTTTTAACGAGGCAGCATCTTATGCGCATAATAGACATCAAGGGGAAGTGTTATATTTATTGTGATATCGATTATAGAAAGTCTTGTTCACCAAGATTTACTTGTACTTGGTCATCAAGCAAAACCCTAATCTTGTATCCATATATAAGGAGTTCATTATTCATGGAATAAGACACACAAATTCCTCTCTTCTCTTCTTTACTCAAAACACGATGCACTTTCTGGAATAACAAAATTACCTTGATCTTTTATTGTCGGAAAACATTATAATTAATGTGGGCTGGGCCTATAAATATGTATCTAAATTAAGATCGAAAATGATCAAATGTATTAGAATAAACACCAAAAATTAAACCCATTATATAAAGAAAATAGTTTATGTTCAAATTCTTACAAGATAACCCAAAACAATTTAGAATTATGAAGTCCAATAATTGAGTATTCTCTTTATTTTATATAAAAGTATGATTTATGAAGCCTAATTTTAAGTGTTCTATTCTAAATAAAAAAGTGTACGTTATAAATTATATAAAATTATTATGGAATAAAATTTACATTTAATTTTTTAAAAAATGTTAAAAATTAATTAACTTATGTATAAGTATACAACTTTATATAACATGTCTTAACTGTTTGCATATTTGATAAACATAAGCAATCAACACAACTGTAACTAGATTATATAATCTTATGTACAAATATATAATTTTATAAGCAACAAAAATAAATTTAAATTTAAAAAAAAAATCCAGCGCTTTTAAAGTGTGGGTCAAAGTCTAGTGTCAAATATAAAACGAGATCTCCTCCAAAAAAAGCTTTTAAATTGAAAATGTATGAAAATATGAAAAATAAATTTTCTGGTGTTTAAAGGTGTGACATCTAGTAATTTTGAAATAAAAGGCCAGAAATAAGTATATTCGATGCTGGGCTCAAAATGAAAGCTAGCGACATGCTTAACATATTCACAACGAATTATTGGTTTGTAGGTAAACCAGAGTTAGGTATGAGTAAAAAGAAACAAAATTTTCTGAAACTGGTGTTTCCTTAGCCGTGATTTTTATAGACTGAAGCACGATCCTTCTTTGGTCGAGGTTGTCAATGCTAGAACTATAGGAAGAACTGTTACATCAAAATATATCTCTACAAAGATTCATATATATATATATTAATCTTTTTAAAATAAACTTACAAGTCTGTCTCTGTAAATATAACCTCAACAAAATCAAAATTCTCTTGACTTTTTGTTCTAGTCTCACACGTCTTAAGTAATGTGTTGTGTTTCCAACACTTTTAGTCTCGGTTTTGAATAAAGAATTATTGTTTTTCAAAATATTTTAGGTTATACCTCTACTGCTATCCTTTTCCCAAGCTTTTATCTTTCCTTTTTCTTCAAATATTTTATAGGTTACATGCCCTTGTGATAGGAAAGAACACAATTTGATAGGAAATTGGAGAAAAAGGAAGTCTTGATCGAAATGTGCTGGAAAAGTGACAAGGATCGACCGGTCCACACAATATGGATCGGTCGATCGGTCACACAGCAGAGCCACTTTCCTTTTTTATGAAGAGACGTGTTTAAAGACCTAAAACCTAAGAAATTGAGTATTCTTTGTATTCTATCACTAGTTCTTGTACTTGACAGCCAGAGAACATATATACTGAGAGGGAGTGTGAGAGAATTGTGATACTTTTGGATCATTGTGTAGATTATTGGTAGGAGATTTTTCATGTACCTATTTGGAGAATATCTTCTTAACAGTTTCTCTATTTCTATACTATTATATGATCTTTTCTTTTCTGATTTTGTTTTGTTATTGTTCTTTGAATGTAAGCGAGTAGCCTATTGGTTAGGTAAAAAGGGTTGTCAATGGAGATTTCTTGATGTATTGATTTAGAAATTGTTAGAATATGGATGTTATAGATTTGGATCTATGTCGATTAGTGTTCTTAAGGCTGGGACTTTATTGATCACCTAGTCTCTGGTTTTATAATTTTCATCGCACTGGAAATGTTGATTAAATTTCCGAAATATCAGTAGATGACAAAGGTTTCTGTAACCAACTGAATTTGATGTTTGTTCGCCTTCTGAACTGATCAAACTTGACTGAAATGCATGTTTAGAATATGAGATTCAGTTGAAGCTAGTGTTTAGGATTTTGAAACATAGGGTGTTAGTGCTACAAAAGTAGGTTAGCTCCATTTTATTGATTCTCTGTCTGCTTATTAATCATAACTGAAAAGAGATCTCTGAAAATTTCCAATACCCAGCGCCTGTATTAACTTTTTACAAACTCGCTATCATTGTTGTGTTGCTTTCTTGTTCTTTGTTTTGTTAAGTTAAAAACTGAAAACCAAACAACAAAACCCCTTATTTGCTTTAGCTAGTAACATTTCTGATAACACTACGTATGGTCATTAGTCCTTGTGGAGTCGATCCCAAAATACTACTGCAGACTTTACTAAGCACTTGCAGTTTTTATTTAGTGGTTAAAATTTGACACTATCAAGTTTTTGGAACCGTTGCTGGGGACCATATAGTCACATCAGAGTGTTATATCAGTCAATATATTGCATTTTATTTTATCTTGTTTAACATTCTTTCTTTCTCATCTTTTTGTCTGCTCTTAGGTGCATGAGCAGGTTTCATGCTAGTAGCCTAGGATCATTGAATTTGATACCTTTGGAGTTATAGCTTGGTCGCCTAGAGAGAAAAATAAAAAGAAAGTGACTGCATCTATTGAGGAACTTGAAGAAGTTGAAATGGCTGAGAATGAGAACGCCCAGTTTCAAGATAATCCTCAGAATCAGCAGAATATCAACATTGTCCAGATTCCACCTTGTGTGGGTATGCATGGAGGAAACAATGTTGCTAAGAATCAGCAATCAGGTGTAGCTGCGAGAACCCCGGCTGCAAATCAGGGAATACCGAGGATGACTTTGGCACACTATGACACCCGATGAATTCTATGCGGATCATTCTCGCATTCCCCCACCTCCTAATGAGAGGAGAGACTTTCACGAAAGAAGACAAAGCCTAAAAGTCTTGACGTCAAATCCATTGGGAGTAAGTCACATTATGCTAGCCTTCTCGGCTGTAACCGAGGGGAGAGAGAGGCAGAAGCCAACGAGCTGTATGGCTGAATGAAGCAATCTACTCGATCGTAGTACCATGATAGAAAATTTAGCTTTGTAGTCAATGAATCATATAGTTTTGTTTTTAGGTATACGAAATCATCCTAAAACATCTTCGTAAAACCGGTTCTGTTTATTTTTAAAAGTTGCTTCATATAACTAAGGATGTTTTGTGTAAGTTTTACGAGAGGGGCTTTGCATAGAAGTAAGGGGAGAGCGTTGCTCGCAGATTACTTCTAATGCTTGCGATGTAAATGAACAAAGACTAGGTTCTCCTTGTTCATGTTTTCGTATTGCGAAATAATTTTTCATAATACCGATCTTGGCTTCTCGTATACTGTTTCAAGTAAAAAAATTTAGTTATACAAAAGTATTCAGGGGCCTATTTTATGAAGACTGTGAAATGAAACTTTTTCAAGACAAGTACAAGTAGTGATGTTTCCGCATAATTTACGAGAATTTTTTCCGCTTTTGTTCCGATATGTAGTGGAAATTTTTTCATGTACGTCATCAAGTTCTTTCAAAAATTATTTTGTTATGATCTTTTCGGGAAACGTTTTTATAGGCTCTGAGAGAAACCCTCACGATATATCTGTTTCTTGAGCGAAACAAATTGGTCAGCCAGCGAGAGATGGTCAAAGAGCAAGGAGAAGGCTTTCCCCTTGTTGTGCTTGATACTACTTGCATGGTTGATTTTTCTTTGTCACAATATCTTTTGATGATTTTCCGTGATTCACTTGGTTCTACGGAAATTGGGAGCAACCCGTTTGTGTTTGAAGATGTCTCGTACAATATTCAGTTTTAAACAAAATTTTCTTTTTAAGTAAAAAAGGTCTTCAAGACTTTGGCTAACCGTTGTGTTATTAGTCCGACGTTCGTAGAGGTTGTCGAAACGCATAATTGCGTTAAGAGATGCTTTAGAGTTTTCGAGACTATTTTTGACGGTTTGGTCTTGTCTTTAGCATTTAGAATAAACTTAGATTGTCATCTGATGTTTGGACGTTTTCGATGGGGCATTGTATTGCCTAGGTATTTTTATACCTAAGGCTGTAAGAGTTTTCTTTGTCAAAATTGTTTTATTAATGCCGAGACAAAAAAATTGAAGTATGGGAGTTAACAAGTATAGTATATGTACCCAATCCCTCCTTTTTTCTTACAAAGGAGAACGGCTGAACTGATCTTTCAATGGGTTGCAAACATTCTTCTGAAGATTAAAACGCTCGGTAATCCGGGTTGATTTAAGGACGCTGATGGGATTGTGATCTTGGGTAGTTTTCAGATTGATTACTTGGAATGAGTCGGTTTTAAGAAGACTGCTAAACACAAGTTGGTTTTAAGAAGACATTTGTGTCTCCAGTTCTTTCTTTCTTTAGGAACTGAAATGCGTGATGATCATTTCTCGGTTTGGTGAGAGGTCACATTGTTTTGCAAGATCTGCCTGAACAGTTAAGGAACAATAAAACGAGGTTGGAAAAATTGTCTAAGACTCAGTTTGCAATACTAGCCACCTAGATTCTAAGTTCCCTAAATTTCACGGAAATCTCCTAGGCATTTTTGCTTCACAAAGCATTTTCCTACGAAAATTCCACGAAATCTGTTTCGTAAAAATTTTGCCGAGATAATTTTACGAGGACTGTCTTGTAAAATGTCATCATATTTTAATTTTACATTTTACAACGTGCCCGAGATTATTCTATGAAAGCTGTTTGGTAAATATATTTGTCGAGTCTGGATTTATTAAAGTTTTTTTGCGAAACATCGTATGGGTTATCCTACAACAGTTATTTCTTGTTGTCGAGTTTAATTTTACGAATGTGGTTTCATAAAATGATTCGATTTTAATTTTATGAAATTTTTTTTGTAAAACGTTATCAAATTTTTTTTACAAAGGTTGTTTTATAAAATGTTGCCAAAATTAGTTTTACAGAAGCTGTTTTGTAAAACGTTATCGAGTTTAATTTACGAAAGTTATTTCGTAAATATTTTTCGAATATCCTTTAGCGGAAGCTGTTTTGGCTTTACGCAATCAGGTGAAGCATACAGGCAGGTGAAGCAGGTAGACAAGTAGGTGAAGCAGGACAACCACCAACTAGCTCAATGTTGTCTAGTTAACTGATAAACCGAAACACCCAACTGAAAGTTCTAATCAACTAAATAAGAATTCTGACATCAACTAGTAACTTCCTTATCTCACTGGCTCCTCCAAGTCTTATTATGATGCTCACATTCATCCTGAACCAAGTCGAACGGGCTTTACTTAAATAGTTCCCGACATATCCTCCAAACGGCTTATCTAGGATTATGCACAAACCAACTATGTTCCTTTTGCTCCAAAATCACTTCGCATGGTTACATTAGCTCCTTCAACCCTTATAAATATTTCCCGAAGCCATAGAAATAAATTCCAATAGATAAGGATTCACTTTGACCATTCTCGGGTGCTTTGTCGCTTTAATGGACAAACCGGGTAATTCGCGTCGACATCATATGATTTCTGTCAACCATACAATCATGCTTAGTACATATAAGCTTTCTTTAACAGCTCTCTAACCTTCTCTTACTCATTAAACGCTTGCGATATCTTCTGAAATGTATTGCATATTACCGGTCAAACCGCTCTTCTCGTTGTCACTTGTCAGTTCTTTGTCTGGGACATTACATGTATACTCCCATGTTTTTAAATATTTACTTCTTTGTACTCTATATATTTTTTAAAAAAATTGCAATAACAAAAGGCATTTAGACTCAAACGTCTAATCAACGCTTATGTCGCGAAATACTCGAGCAAACACTTTGTCAAAATCATCTCAAAATGACAATCTACAATTAATCCAAAATCATAACGATAACTAGGTGAATGACTTTGTATAACCCA
The DNA here is from genome assembly GCA_012274485.2 of Sinapis alba. Taxonomy (NCBI): domain Eukaryota; kingdom Viridiplantae; phylum Streptophyta; class Magnoliopsida; order Brassicales; family Brassicaceae; genus Sinapis; species Sinapis alba. Next base: position 10,260 of record MU106030.1, read on the forward strand.
AAAATAGAAATCATATGATAAAGTCTTTATAACAAAAACTATTCCCAACAACCGAAAGGTTAGCAGAAAATACGATCAACTGATTATAACTTTTCATCAACCGACCAAATTTCATAAGCATCAGAAAATAATTTCAAGTCCACAAACGTTTCACACCTAAGCGCAGAATATGAAAATATTTCTCGAAAATAATCTACTCAATCTATATGAAAAAAATTCTAAAAAAACTCCGCAAACAATCTTGGAAGGCCAACTCCTCGCAAAACACCGCGAAGGAAATACTGCTTCCCAGGGAAAAATTTACATGACCTCTCGGTCCAATTTTCCCGATCACAAACCAAAAGGTTTAACATCGGGCTGAAAAATATTTTTTGGCTGCAAAACATTTATCAGCCAATAGGTCAAAACATGACCTTCACGAAAACACAGAAACCTCTACACACGTTCTCATAATGTTTACTCATGTTTGCTTGAAAGAAAACTTATTTCTCTGAAAATGCAATACATTGTAAATTTTCAAAAATCAAATTTCGAACGTCAATATCTTCCTTGATGAAATTTTCATCTTGGCAAGCCACTATACAGTTATCATGGAGTTTAAATGGACCAAAACAAAGAACTGGAAATAAAATTACTTGCTTTCTGTTCCAGGGCCGTTGATTGGCCCCGGCGGAAAAATCATATGTTCTAAATGAACCTCTAACCTACTCTCCCTTGGGGACAGAACATGGATCTCCATATTCCTCCTTCATGACCTCCTCACAAGCAACATGGTCAGGTGTCAGATCATGCGACTCATTTCTGGAATCACAATTGGAACACGAGAAGCCCTCATCATTCTATTACTGAAACAATTGAGAAACATTGAGGCAAGAGTTTTGCAATGAAAGGTGAGATAGCAAATAATTTTTTCTATACCGTAGAAGAATTCTTGAGAGATGACAAAGCAAGTGAGAATGAAGGGAACATCCACTTCACTACTTAACATTCATTTTGATTTTGGAAACGCTCAGGATCGGAAAGACGACACTTATCCATTACATCTTCCGAATTTCTCACAATGTTCACGAGCTGGGAGAGATAAATGTTGAGGTCAAAATCAGTCATACAAAAATCAACGGCTAAAATCACCCGAGAATTGTATCATTTACAAGAATGAGCCAGAAATATTGAGACAACAGTTTCACATATGTCATGCCAACTTGATCAAAGATACGTAGAACAAACTTAGTATATTTCTTCCCAGAAGGGAAATAAATATTTTTTTATCAAAACAATAATTATCCGGAAAAATGTTCATTCAAAAGGTTTTTATGCGAAACAACACAGTTTTACAAACAATCTTTTGTAAAAAAAAACTTCAAAAAGTTTCTACGGAATAACTTTTGTAAAAAAAAACTTCAAAAAGTTTCTACGGAATAACTTTTGTAAAACAATCAAAATAAGTTTTATGAAAAAATCTTCGTAAAACAAACTTTGGAAGTTTCTACAAAAGAGACGAGAAAAGGCAAAGAAAGGGCAGCATCGCCCATACCTCCCTCTCTACTCTCAGCATCGGCAATACCTCCCTTTGTCCTCTCAGTATTCGACCGTTCTCTCTCCTCTAAGAATCACCCTCTNCCTCTCTCTCTCTCTCTCTCTCTCTCTCTCTCTCTCTCTCTCTCTCTCTCTCTCTCTCTCTCTCTCTCTCTCTCTCTCTCTATCTCTCTCTCTCTCTCTCTCAGCATCGCCTGTATCTCTTCATGAGCAGCTTAGCATCACTCGTATCTTTTCACAAGCAGATCAGAATCACCCATATCCTTTTATGTGAAGCTCAGAATCCCCAACAATCTCTCTTCTAGTCAGCTTTGCCCCTTGCTTCACATATCTCTTCAGCATCACCCACAAGGTCTTCACTCTCTTCCGAGCACCACCCATTTCCTCTCCTCATGATTCAGCATCTATCTTGCTACACATGACTCCATATCATTTCCGAAATGGTCTTCGCTTTGTCGTAATTAGAGTTGTCGTTGAGATTTTATATAGAAAACAAGAAATCCTTTGTTTTCCATAAAATCTAGTCGAGTTAAAAATGGTTGACTTAAACATCAAATATGTTTTTGACAAAACAAAATTATTTTTATCATTTTGTAGACCAACAGCCGAAAAACCGCAACTCGGAGTGAATTGACAATTTTCCAAGAAGTTGTAAACTCACATGATTCAAAAAATGGTATGAAACGGCCTAAAACAAGAAAGGAGAAACGGACCATTTATGACTTACCATTTAAAGCATCCTAATCTCAGGGACGGTTCCTTTACTTGGAGAGGAATAAGGAAGGAAAAGGATAATGGAAGAATTCCAAAATTAATAAACTCCAATTTCTACAAAAATAAAGATTGGAGAAAATATTGAAGATATGGATCGACGGTAAAATGGCAACACTGACGATCTTGGAGGAGTATATAAACAAGGCCATGACAGATAATAGTAGAGGAAGAAACTTAGCTATCAAAACTCTCTGCAATTAGAAACCTTAGGATTTTTTTATTTTTTTTGTTAACGAGCTGCAACTCACATAAGGATTTCTTGAAATAGGTGGTTAGTCTAGCAAACTTAGTTGGATTTTTGCTGCCATTTTCTCATATGATTTCTGATGTAATCTCGCTTCTAGACCAATGTCTCATACGGTTTTGTCTCTGGAACACTCTCACGCAAATTTGGAATAGGGTCTCTTGTTTTTAAGTTCCTTTTCATATTACATATTATCATATTTCATTTCATGTCTATTTTTGATCACTTGTCGTTGGCTCTAGTGAAAATCCAGACCCCCCCCCCCCAGAAAAAAAGCTATCTTTTTCATATAAATATTGATTTTGCGAATTTCGACTCCCACACTGTAGCATCCCACGATTTGTATCCTGCTCATGCCAGGATCTCCTGCTAGAAAAAAAAGGAAAACAATGTGCTCAATGAAGTATATCAACAATATTCTCACCTGATCCGGCCATATGGGCCATTAAGATCAGACGATCACAAGGCTGCGTGCCATTAAGGCCATGTCCCATAAAACAGATCTTGTTAGTCACTATAACATGAAGTTGGGCTCACAAATCCCTCAAAGATCACGCGATCATATACGACTCCATGCCGAAACCATCTAAGGAGTAACAGAACACTATTGGTTTTCTAAGTGATCAAGGACAAAACAACCCGGGAAGACCTTAAGAAGCGACGTCCTACTCCTAGTATCCAAGAACCTACTGAGAAGGTATGACTCCGGTCGACTATAGTGCACAAGTTATATCCCGAGTTTTCCCATGAAATCGAAAGATAATGGGTAAACTGTTGGGGATAATTAATACATGAAGTCATTCATCATGCGTAGAGCAGGATGCCGGCCTTCTTCTCTTGCCTAAGGATCTAACCTAGTTCTTAACTTCTAGACCTATAAAAGGGTTCCCAAAACCTAGAACAAGGATTGACTATTCAAGACTTCAACTGTAGAGTTATGCGACTAGAACTAGGATTTCTTAACTAACATGTTGTATTCTTGGCTCTCTTGATCAATAATAAATGATATTTGATCACTGACTCTTGTCTTTACTACATCCTTCTTGTCGAAAAACCCTGCTTAAGATTACTGTAACAGGAAGTATATGATTAAAATTCCTTTCGATAGTAACCATTTCATTATAACATTTATAAGAACTTGCATAGTTAGATCAACTAAAATGGAGTCATAGAATATTACCATGAACTTAACCAAATTGTCCGATTTATCCCAGTCCTCTGAAGTTGGTGGTCTAACTATCTTCTTGCCTTCAACATTATCTTGAAATTGATCATTATAAAATGTGTCCTCAACTTCCATTCTATCGAAATCTGACCAACTTCAAAGATCTTGTAAACATGAGGTAGGTTGAATTCCATTTTTACTTTCAGTCCAGAGACAAGCTCTTTTTTGTCATCCTTGCTGACACAACCTTTTGGTCAAATGATTCAAATCTTTTAGAAGAAGCTAAGATATATTGTATTCCATTCTTATTTTCACACACACATGCATCCACCACTAGCAAACCATCTCACACAACTAAGCTTCACTCTACCACAATATTCTAGCTTCATTTTTCTTATTCTTCTTCAGTCTTGAGTAATGATCTCAAACTTTTGACCTTATACTGCTATTCTTCTTCTTTGGTTGATTTCGAGGTGGACCTGACTTGAATTCCGTTTCGTTTGCAGTTTGACGACTACTTATCTCAAAATCCTCTTTGTTTCAATGAAATTCATCATCATCTCTTTTGTCTTAATTTTAGTTTGAGGTGATGAAGAATCCATCTGCAAAATCCAGATTTTGAGAAGATTAACACAATCACAGTCACAAACCATCGTCATTGCTTTGAGCTCGATTACAGAACACAACACAATAACACGTCAAAATCGCTATTAGATCAATTACATGACACAAATAAGAGAAGTTTGAAGATCAAATCAAACCTTTGATTGATTCCTTCACAAAGATGAAAGAGGATATGCCAGAGAAGGAGACGAACTTCTTCGATGAAATCGTGAAAGTGAAGCGTTAACTTATTTAAGGGATTCCAGTTTTCAGATTAAAATTTTAGCAAGACGAGAATCAAGACACATATGAAATAGTAATCATCGTCTCTAGGTTTCTTTTGTTCGAGTATTAAGAGGGACCTAAGAAGAGAAATCATAATCGTAGTCTCTAGGGTTTCTTTTGTTCGAGTACTGAGAGAGACGTAAGAAGATAAATGATGTTAAGTGCTTTCTTGGGTAACATGGATGGTTATGGGTTTTTACTCGATCTGAACCGGAAGCCGGATTTCTTAAAAATAGAAACCAATCGAGTTATGAGACGAAATCGAAGCCAAACTGAATTGGGTTTTCTTGATCCGGATCATATGCCATGGATTAGTCTAAGCCGTATATACTCTATTCTCCAGAAAAAGAAGGTCATAATAAGTAAGGATGTGAGGTTCGATGAAGGGAAAAATTGGGATGGGGAAGACATTCTTAAAGAACACAAATTCATCAAATGCAATGAAGAAGAAGAAGAGAAAGTAAACTGAGGTGAGAACAGAGAATACGGACAAGAAGCACAAGAGGGTACGAATGATGAGAATGATAACACTGGAAAAAAGAGACACAAAACCTCTCAGAAACAATTCCAGCTCAACCACAAGGAGAGACACAAAACATCTCAGAAACAATTACAGCTCAACCACAAAGAGAAGAATCAAACCAGAACGGAGGCAGGAATGAAGGAATAAATTGAGATCAGCATGTATGCAATATTATGTATGCGTTGAAGGGGAATGATCACTAGAAAAAGGATGGTGGAGAACTAATGGTGATGTTTGTAGCTGAAGATGATTCAGAGAAGTAATGGAGGAAGGACATGTAAGGAAATATTGAAGCCACTGAAGAGAACAACACTTGGGACTTGTTAAGCTTACTGCAAATGCAAAGGTGATAAAATTTCAATGGATTTTCAAGACAAGTCTCAATGAAAGAGGAGAGGTTGATAAGTGTAAAGCAAGATTGACTGCTAAAGGATTTCATCAACCATATGGAGTTGATATCCATGAAGTCTTTGCACATGTTGCAAGGTGAAACACTATTAGATTAATCCTTAGTGTGGCGGTTCAAATAGGATGGCATGTGTTCCAACTTGATGTGAAAATCACATTCTTACATGAAGAGTTCAAAGAAGATGAGTATAATGAGAAACTAAAGGGTTTTGAGTCAAGTGAAGTAAGTAAGAAATTTTACATACTGAGAAAGACATTATATGGTCTTATACAGCACCAAGGACATGTTCAAGTAGGATTAAATATTATTTCAGGACAAAAAGGATGAAAATGATATACTACAAGCATACACTATTAGAAAAAAATCAAAGGGAAGAGCTCACTGATATTTAGCGTGTATGTTGATGATGAAATCTGTACGAGTAACTCAGAACTTCTGCTTGAAGGGTTTAAAAGGTCTATGGAAAAAGGAATTTGCAATGAACGACTTGGAGATAATGAAGTACTTCTTGGGAGTGAAAGTGATGCAAGATAAATATGGGATCTTTATTATTTAGAAAAAAAATCTCTTAAAACATTGGAGAAATTAGGAACGAACGGCTGTATTTCAGACAAGGAATTCGATGACAAAAGAAGGAGCGAAACACTTAGTAGTTTTAACTATGTCAAGAAGATAGATGGGAGATTGGGGGTTTATGACATCGACAAGGCCTGACTTAAATTATTTAGTGAATGTGGTAAGTAGGTACATGGAGAGTCCAAGCGAGTTAAATATGCTAACTGTGAAAAAGGGTCTTAAGATATGTTAAAGACATAGTCGAGTCTCGAAATTCAGCATAAACGAAGTGAGGAAGAAAAATTGGTAGGGTATGTGGATACTACGTAAGTGATGAATACAATAAGAGAAGCACATGAGATTACAATTTTATGATCGGTGAATGTTCAATGTCTTGGAGCTCAAAGAAATCGCCTATTGTCAGACTCTCAACAACAAAGCAGAGTACGTAGTTGCGGCTAGTGGATCATGTCAGGCAGTATGGTCAAGAAATGTACTAGAATAATTTGGATTGAACAAGGCAATGACACAGTTTTCTACTGTGAGAATAGTTTTCAACATCAAGTTATCTAAAAATCCGGTGTTCAATGGATGAAGTAAAGTTTCACTTTCTTTGAGAGCTTTTAAATAAAGGTATCATTGCAATGCAGTACTGTCCTAATAGAGAGAAGCTGTCGGACATTATGGCAAAGTCATATAACCAAACAAAATTTGACATTTGGCAGAACTTAAAAAATAATTAAAAAATAATTTTCTCACTAAAACAAATCATTTGATCACAGTTTTTTTTTAAATTCCAAGTATCCTAAAATTTCTCACATTATCACCACTACGTTCAAAGACAAATATCACATTTTGAAACTGTTTTTTCTTTTATATATAATTTTAATCTTTCTATTTCATTGTTCTATTTGCTCTGTCTCTTTTCCATCTCTCTTTCTTGATCTCCATTGCTCTGTACTTTGGGTTTTTCTCTTTCTATTGAAATCTTCTAGTGATACCAATATGTTTCATACAAGTTTATGATCACTATTAGTTAAGATTTGGTTTCTTCTTATTTTATATTAAAAATCTCTTAATTGTTTATTTCAGGTTAAAACGGTACTTGAGTATATTGTTTCAAAGCTTTGACAACAACAAGGGTAACGATAGGTGGTATCTTCAACTATGTTATCTACAAACTGGTAGTTACAAATTTGTTCTTTCTATGATAAATTATTTGCATTGCTTTTGTATCTAAAAAAAACATAAATAGGGAAGGAAGAAGACAAAAGACAAAATAGGTTTTAATAATTACGAATCATTATTAAAAAAGAAAATCTCAAACTACAAACATAACAAAACGAAAGAGCGTTCTCTGTAGCAAACATAGTAAAAGAGGAAAATGGTACATAATCTGAAAACAAGTATACGTATTTTTTGTCTGATTCTCTCTCTCATGTTGCTCTTTAATATTTTGTTTTTGTAGCCTATCCCATAGCTAACATTAATGATCAAAAATGGGGAAAGACAACAAAACAGCTCAACACTCTACCAAGAAAAAGACTATCAGCAACTATAATGGTGTAAATTGGTAACTAAAATTTGTTTGTTTTAGTTTGACTATTTCAAATGTACTATCTTACAAATCTCTTTTTTGGTTGAAATGTTCACTTTATACCAACAAAAAAGAGTATTACAAACTATTGCTCCAAAACAGAGAAAGCAATAGAATATGAGAGAGCACATCCTAATGCTCTGTATTAACAAGTAAAAAAGTTTTTTTTTTGCTAAATTTTGAAGTAAAAAAGTTTTGCAGTAACTTTTGAAAATTTGAAGTAAACAAGAAAAAAGTTTAAAAACAGAAAAAAAAAAAAGACAGAGAAGCATAGTTACAGGTAGAGAAAACTTAGTTCATGGCAAATGAGAGGGAGCATTCCATCATATTGGTTTCTGGTGAGTCATTTTTTAGAGCAAGCAGTCTGTTTCAGATGTCTTTTTGGACTGTACGAGCCAATGGATTGAGTCCATTATATATAAGTTTACTACTTTATTTTATTTTTATTATATCAATTCTAACAAATATATTAAAAGACATTTACAAAACAAATACAGATAAAACTGAATAAGTGAAATACAGTATTTTTCATGTGTTATATTTGTGACTATAATTATGTTCCTTTTAATTAAAAGCCAAATAACATTACAATTTTATATGAAAAAATAATTAAAATGCAAGCAAAAAATTGACCTGTGCATAGCACGAGATGATCATACTAGTTAAATTGAAAACAAATGTTTCAATTTAAGGGATATTGGCCAATAAAAATGACTGAGTCTTTAGCTATTTGGTTAATTTATTTGCAGTTTTGGAGTTTAGTATAAGTCATCCTGAAACAACTTCAAATCGTTAGCTGGATTTTTTGGACCTTTGTATAGTAGTATTGCATACAATTTGTTGAGATAAGCTTGAATAACAAGAAATTCTGAAAAGATTAGGAATAGGAGACATATTTAGGAGTTATCTAAATATGTTAAGAGGGTTAAGGAAATGAAACAATCCAATTGACAGAATAGAAAGTTTGTGTAGATCTTTCTCTATATAAGAAGATGCAAATTTATTGCATTACTTACGAGTTTAGAGATTGAGAGATTCGAGAGCTTTAGTTTTCGAGTTAGTTTTATAAAGCAATAAAGAAAGAGTTTTCTTTATATTGAGTTCTTGTCAATCTTTGAGATTCTAGATTTCGTATCAAAGCAACACGGTCTGTGAGAAAGCATGACGAATAGTGCTATCTTCCCGGTGAAATCAAAGGAAGGAGGAACCTATTCTATTGCTTGTCCTATGTAGAATAAGAAAAATTATACAGTATGGTCAATGAGAATAAATATTTCTCTCAGAGTACATAAGGTATGAGAAGTTATTGATTCAGAGATAGAATCAGGTGATTTCGAAAAGAACAATATGGCCATTGCTCTATTGTTTCAATCAATACAAACTCTCATTGTCCAAGTAGGGGAACTAGATACGGCAAAAAAGGTATGAGAAGCAATAAAAGCTAGACATGTTGGAGCAAAACGAGTCAAAGATGCTAGATTACAAACTCTAATGTTTGAGTTTGAGAGACTAAAGATGAAAGATTCAGAGAAAATTGTTGACTTCGTTGGAAAGCTATCTGAAATCTCATCAAAATTTGCATAGCTAGGAGTGAATGTCCAATAATCAAAAATTGTGAAGACATTTTTGAATTGTCTCCCCTGTAAGAAATACATAGCTATTGTGGCCTCTCTTGAACAATTATTAGACCTTAATACAACAACCTTCAAACACAGTATAGGACGACTTAAAGCCTATGAAGAGAGAATTTCCGAAGAATAAGACGTTAAAGAAGACTAAAGCAAATTGATGTATGCAAATATGGAGACTCTAAACCGTGATTTCAGTGGAAACAGAGAGCTAGGAAGACGATTCTTTTACAGGGGAAGAGGTCATGGGCAGTCTAATGGTGTAAGAGAGGCTTCATGCATTACATGTTTTAGATGCAATAAACTATGACACTTTGCATACCAGTGCCCTGATAGACTGCTCAAGTTACAAGAAGCTCAAGTAGCTGAAAATAATGACACTGATGAAGCTATTGATCTGATGATGGATGAAGTGATCTATCTAAACAGGAAACATTGCGTGCCAAGCAAGTTTGAAACAAATAATTATGGAGATAAGATATGGTATCTTGATAATAGGGCTAGCAATCACATGACGGGGCATCAGAGGTACTTCTATAAGCTTGATGATTCTGTTACTGGAAAGGTAAGATTTGGGGACGACTCACGCATTGTCATCAAAGGAAAGGGCACCATCGCTTTCATCGACCTGAATGAAGAACCACGAGTAATGACGGATGCTTACTACATCCCAGATTTAAAGAACAATATTATAAGCCTTGGGAAAGTCACAGAATCTGGATGTGATATAAGACTGTGAGGAGAATATTTGACAATGCATGATCAAAATAGAAATCGCTTGTCAAAGCACCACGATCCAAAAATCAGTTGTACAAAAGTTTGAACTGGATTAAGAGAAAATGCACATTTGTTTGTTGCAAGTATTAGTGAGTCAAGCAGATGGCATGAACGAATCAGACATGTGAGTTATTCAACAATCAAGCTTATGATAGACAAAGAACATGTTCGAGGAATTCAGAATATTTTTATTGAGAAAGAAATCTGCAACTCATGTCTGTTCGGCAAACATACTAGACAAGTATTTCCACAAGCTACTACCTACCGTGCATCTAAGAAGCTCGAGCTTATACATGGAGATCTCTGTGGACTTATAACACCAAGTATGAGTGCTGGAAATAAGTATATCTTGGTGCTCATCGACGCTTATTCTCGATACATGTGGACAATTCTGTTGAAATCAAAAGGAGAGGCAAATCAAAAGTTCAAAAAGTTTAAAACCATGGTGGAACAAGAATCAGAAAACAAGAATACAAACTTTCAGAACTGATAGAGGAAGAGAACTCATGTATCTAGAATTTAATTATTTTCGTGAAGACACAGGTATCAAACGTCATCTTACTGCGCCATATACTCCTCAGCAGAACAGAGTGGTAGAACGTCGAAAAAGAAAAATGATGGAGATGGCTAGAAGCATCTTAAAGCATATGCATATGCCTAATTACTTGTGGGGAGAAGCAATAAGGCAGTCGACTTACCTTTTGAACAGAGTAGGGACAAGAGAACTTAAGAATGAAACTTCATAGGAATGCTTTCAGGGAAAGAAACCAAGTGTTGGTTATATTTCAATTTTTGGTTGTGTTGCATATGCCAAGATAGGCAAACCTCATCTGAAGAAACTAGATGATATATCACGAGTACTTGTTAATCTAGGAACAGAACCAGGATCCAAAGCCTATCGTTTACTTGATTCGCAAACAAAGAAGATAGTGGTGAGCCGAGATGTTGTATTCGATGATACAAAGGGTTGGAACTGGAAACGTAATGATTCTGAAAATGTTGGACGCGAAAGCATTAAAATAGAGCTTCGTGACTTTGGGAATCATAGTCTTCAAGAGAGAGAAGAAAACGTTGAGGTAGAACAAGATACAAAAAGTACTGAGAGTGATAATTTGCACCAGGAGATAACAGAAATCTCGAGCTACCACACAAAGCAGAATTAGAGCATGAGAGTGAGGAAATTGATGCTGCATCATCATCTGCAGAACCACCTGTTCTTAGGAGATCATAGAGACAGAGCAACAAGACAAGGTACCTTGCGGATTATGTTCTCCTTGCGGAAGAAAAAGGAGAGTTGGTACTTTTATGTTTGAACACAACAAGACGAGAAGCTTTTGGTAAGCTAGAGAATCGAAAGAGTGGACAGATGTGTATGTAGAAGAGATTAAGTCACTAGAGAAGCTTCACACATTGGAACTCGTGGACTTACCTGTTGGAGCAAAGCTGGTTGGCTTAAATGGGTTTTTAAAATCAGGAGAAATTCTGATGGGAGTATAAACAAGTACAAAGCTCGACTTCTTGCTAAAGGATATGTACAACAATATGGAATAGACTTTGAGGAAGTCTTCATGCCAGTAGTCCAGATTGAGACCTTAAGACTACTCATCAACGATGCATCTTCAAACAGATGGAAAATTCCCCATCTTGATGTGAAAACAGCTTTCCGGTATGGAGAATTAAAGGAAACCGTGTATTTTATGCAACATGAAGGTTTCAAAAAGGAGGAGAGTGAGAACAAAGTCTATAAGTTAAACAAAGCATTATATGGGCTAAGACAAGCACCAAGAGCATGAAACAACAAGTTAAATAACATCTTGATGGAGCTGCAGTTTGTGAAGTGCTCTAAAGAGCCATCAGACTATCAAAAGGAGGTAAAAGAAAGACTTCTTGTCATAGCAGTGTATATTGATGACTTATTTGTATCAGAAATAAATCTAGAGATCATTAAAAAGTTTAAAGAAGAGATGGCCTCTAAGTTTGAGATGAGTGATCTCGGGAATCTGACGTAGTATCTCGGAATTGAAGTGTTTCAGCATCAACAAAAAATTACATTAGATCAGAGGTGTTATGCGCTCTAGATCTTGGAGGAATCAAGTATGAGAGACTGTAATCCGGTTCATACACCCATGAAAACAGGAATGAACTTGGCTAGGTCCGAGAATGAAGAGGAGACAGACGCTACAAACTTCATAAAGATGGTCGGTGTCTTTGTTACTTACTTAATATGTGACCTGACTTATCATATTGTGTAGCCTACTAAGCCGTTATATGCAGAGTTCTAGAGCTTCACACAAAGTTTCAATGAAACAAGTATTGAGATACTTAAAAGGAACCACTGGCTTCGGCTTAACCTTTGAAAGATGTACAATCATTCCAAATCTGGCAGGTTATTGTGACAATAGACACAATGTTGATCCGGATGATGGTAGAAGTACAACAGGACACATCTTTTATCTTGGCAAGAGTCTGATTACATGGTGTTCACAAAAGCAAGACATTGTTGTGTTATCTTCTTGTGAAGCATATTTCATGGTCGGGACATAGGAAGCAAAACAGGCAATTTGGTTTCAAGAATTGCTTGGTGAAATCATTGCTTCAGTGAACAAAAAGGTTCTCCTCTACTTTAACAACAAGTCGTCTCGCTTTAACAACGAACCCAGTGTTTCATGGCAGAAGCAAGCATATACATAGGAGATACCACTTCATATGAGAATGCGTTCAAAGTGGTCAAATAGAATTGGAGCATGTTCCGGGGAGTAAGCAAAAGGCGGACATACTTACAAAAGCTTTGAGAAGAATCAGGTTTAAGGAAATGAGAGAGCTCATAGGATTACAATATTTGGAGAAAGAAGGTTTCAAGCTTAAAGGGGGAATTGTTCAGTTAAACTTGAATAACAAGCAATCCTAAAGAGACTAGGAATATGAGACATATTTGGGAGTTATTATCTAAATATGACAAATGCAGCTCCCAGGTTGCCATATGGCGAGCTGGATCACTCCCTCTAGATCCTCTTTCGAATCTTGATAAAACGTTATTCGTTTCGTTCCAATCGGAGTTAATGTTGGAACTTTACGATAAAAACCGCAAAGACTCAATTTCTCATATAAATTTGAATGGATCGCATGAAGCGGCAACAGTTAACGACGAAATTGCCTAAACCATATGCGATGTTTGAAATCCCTTTAGATCAACGTCTTATCGAGAACCCCTTTCAGAGAAATCATAAAAAACGCTTAAAACCAGAAAACGGTCTGAGAGGACCAAAACATGGTTAAAAGCCCGCTTACGATTTCATACGAAACCAGGCCCAAAGATGCTATGACGGTTTATGTTTGTTCAGGAGAGAAGATAAATGTTAAAGTTTCAAGATAAATACGAGGATTCGACGGATAAATGAAAAGATCGAGAGAAAAATGGAAGATTCCCAAAGTGATAAACTCGACCAGGGGCAGAAAAGGAAGCACCAAACCGCCTTGAAGAGAATATATAAGAGAAGGCAAGGCTGGAGAAAAAAGAGAGGATTTTTTAGCATTCATAGCAAACTTAGAGCAATATGCATTTATTTTTCGTTTTTGATATCAAGCTACGATTTGATTAGGGATTTGCAGTCTTAGGTTACTTGAACTAGAAACTCGCCAACAGCTCTTGTGGCCAAGGCTCTTTCCTTCTTGTAAACGCTTAAACGCAGATTCGGAATAAGATTTCTTTCTCTCTCTTTTTATTTTATCAATTCTTTACTATTTTTTTGTTCTCATCGTTTGATTGTGTTGCGTCTGGTTTAAAGCAGATTATCCGGGATCTCCTGGAAAAGTTAGGGTTTCCTGACTTCCTAAGTTTACAGAAATCGACGGTGTGAATTTCGGTTCCCACAGTAAAAATGACTACTGAAGCCCATTTACTCATTTTTGTCGAGTAAAATTGATTGTGAATCATTTATTCGTTTTGTTTTGCCGAGTAAAAGTGATGTTATGTCATTTACTTGTGCTTGTGAATCATTTACTCGTTGTGCTGTCAGAGTAAAAGTGAAGTCGAGTCATTTACTCATGCAAGTATGTTCCTTAGAAATAGTAACGCTTGAAGTTCTTGGAGTTCCATGACCTAGGTATGGTTCACCGGTGAATGTTCTAGTCGGTAGAAGACTAGCTTTATGATCGCACTGATCTTGTAAAGGCCTTCCCAGTTGTTCATGAGCTTTCAAGCTTTCCATTCTTTGGACTTTTTAAACACCTTACGTAGCACAAGGTCGCCTCGTTTGAGAGGTCGCGATCTGACTTTCTTGTTGTAATAGCTCTTGATCTGGTGTTGGTAGTTTTGGATGTGCAGTAAAGTCTCGGGTGAGCTCGATGTTGTGTGCCATTGTTGTGTGCCATTTTAGATCACCGTAAAGTTTTCATGTTTACCTCGGCATAAGTCATTACCTTGACTCCGTAAGCCAAGTAGAATGAAATGGTTTTGGTTTGCCTCGTGATGTTTTTCGGTGTGACCACATGACTCTGTCTAGTTTATCGGCCTAGTAACCATTCTTAAGGTTGATGTGTTTTTTGATGCCATCAATGATGATTATGTTTGATGCTTTGGCCTGACCGTTTCCTTGCGGGTATCTTAGGGTTGAAGTGCTTAACCGGATTCTCTATATGTTGCAGAACTCTCAGAAATTATTCGATGTGAACTAGGATCTCTTGTCTGTGACGATTTCGTAGGGGAGACCGTGTTGACAAAAGATGTTCTTCCAGACAAATCTTTGGACCTCATTGTCGGTGATTTGAAAAAAGCCTCTGATTTGACCCACTTTGTAAAGTAATTGGTTATGACTAGCACGAAGCGTTGCTGCCAAATATTTGGCATAGGTCCAACTATGTTCATAGCCTAGCGCATGAACGGATATGGTGCTGTCTTGGTCCGCTTAGCTCGGTTGGGCAGTGAATATTCGAGGCAGAATGGGTTTTGACATTTAAGGCCAAGGCTCGTCCTCCCGAGTGATTTTCTGCCAGCCCTCATGTGTTTCTGCCATGACGAGTCTGGTTTCTGCACCGTGAATACATTTGAGAAGGACTTTTTTTTCTCCATCGGTAAAGGATTCCATCCATGAAGATATGATGAGCTCTCTGTGCTTTTAGTTGATGTTCTTCCCATTTCTTGGCAGGCAGTTTTCCATCAGCGATCAGTGAGATATTCGACAAATTGCATCCTCCAATCCAGGGTTGGCTGCGGGCTTGATGTTGCTCGGGCTGTTTTGTGTTAGAATCTTGTTCCATGTCCGTTGTTTTGATGATTGAAGCCTCAACGAGGTTCTTCCTGGTGAGCTTATCGATACTCGATTTCTCAATTCGATGTATAGGGATTGTTCACTTCACTTGGTCTCGGAATTTTCTCCTCACTGTTGGAAGCATGTCGGCGAACACATTTTCTCCAAGGCGGACTTTTGTGAGTTCAAAGAACTTGAACTCCTTAGCGAGGCTTTGAACGATTTTGAGGTAAGCGTACATTTGTTTGTTGTGAGCATCGTAGTCACCACTGAATTTTGACTTGTAACGAGCTGCTAGTCAGAGTACGCACTGAGTCATTTGGCTTTCACAGCCTTCACCAAACGGAGTCCCGTGATGACCGATTCATACTTTGCTTTGTTTGATCAGTTCTCCAATCGGTGATTCTAATTTGACAAAGCCAAAGCTGAACGACTGTCTGAACAGTTCTCCAATGGGTGATTCTAATTGGACCACTGCCCCCGATCCTTTGTTTGTAGAGGAACCTTCTACGTGCAGGATCCAAATTTTTTTGGCGGGATGAGGTTTTTCTTGAGCTCGAGTGCAAGATCGATAAGGAAGTCGGCTAAAACCTGGGACTTGGCTGATGACCGGTTCTTGCAAGTTATGTCAAGCTCAACGAGCTTGATCACCCACTTTGAAAGTCATCCTGGTTTATTTGTGTTTTGCATCACCGTCCGAACGGGCTGGTTTGTCAATACTTCGATTGAGTGAGACTGAAAATATGGTCTAAGTTTCCTTGCCGAGTTAACGACAGCGAGAGCCATCTTTTCTATTGCTGGGGAATGCGTCTCTTTATCGGTCATGCGCTTACAAGAATAGTATGTCGCCGTCCTCAGGTTTGGATAGCACTAGCGGAGATGTAAGGTATTGTTTGAGCTGGCCAAATGCCTCCTCGTATATTTTGTCCCACGCGAACCTTTTCTTTCCATGCAGTATCTCGTAGAAAGGGGTGCAATTATCTGTTGATCTGGAGATGAACCAGTTAAGTGCTGCAATTCGACCGGTCAAACGTTGGACCTCCCGACTATTATTCGGGCTAGGAAGATCAAGGATTGCTGAAATATGCTTGGCATTAGCTTTGATTCCTCTATGAGTTATGATATAACCAAGGAATTTGTCCGACATGACGCCAAACGTGCATTTTGTCGGGTTGAGTGTCATCTCGTACTCATTTAGTGTTTGGAAACAGTCTTGCAGATGACCGAGATGATCCACGGCATGGAGCAACTTGACCAACAAGTCATCGATGTAATCTTCAATCGTGACTCCGAGTTTGTCAGCGAACATTTTGTGGGTAAGTCGCGTCTATGTTCTTTAGACCGAAGGGCATCACATTGTATCAATATGTTCCTATTTCTGTGATAAATGCCGTCTTCTCCGGGTGATACAATCAGGTTTTAACCGATGAAAGTATACTGCAAGTGCATAGTGAACGCAATAGTATTTCCAGGATCGAATCCACAAGGACCATGGTTATACAACGACTCTTCGAGAGTAGAGTTAATCTAAGACCAAATGGGGGTTTGCTTGTAGTTTTAGTTGCAAGAATTTAGAAGCAGAAAATAAATAACAAGTAAACTTGTGAATAAAAAGTGTTATGTCTCGGGAATCTTCAGAAAACACAGATTAGATGATATGATTGTTCAATAAGGGATGTATTAAGAACCATTCTAGACTTCAAATCACTTAATTAGAATAGTCTACTTCTGCAGTACTAAACCCTATGTATTAGAATCTTAAAGACTAACTTCCGTTGAATTTCAGATTCTAAACATGCAATAAGAACAACTTTGATAAGTTCACAAACTTCCTAACAACAACTTCCATTGGTTAAGAATATTTTGCCATTCTAGGTTCATTCAGGCATTTAATCATACACTTTTAGTGTATTAAACAACCTAAGATCAAAAATTAGATGATCAATCCAATTTGAGCATTAAGGACAACCTAGATGAAGAAACCGATAGATTATTCCCTATTCTAGCAAATCTTACTCATCAATCCATGAATTCCCTTAAAACCCTAAACCTAACTAGTAAACTACTCAAATATAGCAGAAGAAACAAAAAGAAATGATGAATAATTCATAATGAAATTAGAAATAAAAAACTGTGTTTAGAATTCTTCTTCAAAGGTATAGATTTCCTCCTCTCAAATCTCCAAACAAATAAGTCAGATAAAAAAGAAAGCGTAGTCTCCAAAAAACTGATGAGAAAACTCAAAATAAAGGTCCAAACACGTCTGACACGAATCCCTAAGTTAAACCAGCTCAAAATTGAATTAAACCAAAAATCTGGTTTTTGGTCACACAGACCCGGCTCGGGATCGACCGACGGATCGACATGTCATTTTGAGATCGACTGGTCCAGGTTTGGGAGATCCGTTTTCTTTGCTCGGCTTGATATGGAAACGCTCTGCAACAATTTAATAAAATGGGATCGATCGATCCAAGTTAGGATCGACCGATCTAGCCATAAAAATGTCATTTAGCTCCATTTTGCTCTATTCTTTTCTTCTTATGTCCATAACTCCATCATATCGTATTCCAACCTGAAAAGACTCAAAAATATAAAAGGGGCTCAAAAACACTTGAAAACAAAGGTTAGAATGCGTTAAAAACAAAACACATCAACTCCCCCCAGACTTAGTATTTTGCTTGTCCCCAAGCAAACTACCATGATTTGAGAAAGAGGTTTGAAAACATAGGAATTCACATATCCTTTAGAACATTACCTTACCATTGTCAGTTGCAAGCCACACTAATAGCACCAACCTAAGAAGGTACTTCCATGTATTCGATCTCAGCTTATCAGCCTTACCATTATCATCCCACAACTCATAAGAGTTGTTCAAGTTCACCATCATTGACCTCATTTTAAGACTGAACGTGCAGTCTCATCAAGGGAGTATTGATCATAGAACATATGGATTCTTACTCATTCAAGTTTTTGATCACACAGATAGTCTTACATGAGACACAAGCACTAATGGTGGTAACCACTAAGCACCTAGTTCACTTCTTTTGACCTTTATCCTTTTTTCTCTTGAAGGGAAGAGAAAGGAAAACTATACTCACACAGGCTAATCTTTTCAGACCTGAATGAGGAGTCTGATCAAATGTATACCAACCCCCAAGAAAAGAGAAATCAAGTAGATTAGGTGGGAGGTTAGCTTTGGATCCTTCGAACACCCAAACAAGCATGGATGGTATTGGCACATCAATCCACTTTGGCGTTTTCCATGTTGTACAATCTACAATCACTAGCTGGAAGAATGGTCACTGAAACATTAGTAAGGCAGCAGTTCCAAGACAAATTCATAGTTTCCGACTAAATTTTGACTCAATAACACAACACACTCAAGACTCGAAAAAGAAAAAGAATATAAAGACAAAGATCCTCCCCCTGACTTAGTTCATATTGTCTCGGTGTGAAAGTAGGTCAAGAAGAATCTGTAAAGAAAAGAACCAAAACCAAAAATTAAAAATAAAGTGAAACTAAAAGGAAATATATAAACTTACCAGTAGGTTGTCTCTCACTAAGCGGTTGTTTTAAGTCTTTAGCTTGACTTTGTATGAAGATCAATCGGATTAAGTGGATGAACTTGTTCCAAAACAAGCTCCACAATTATACATGCTAAGCTCCAGAAATCCATTCAGCAAATCCTTCATATCATTTTGTCCTTTCATCTTGAACTCATATGTAAGGAACACTCTAACCTTAGAGAAATCTTTTGCGGTTCCTTTGCATTTCACCTCATATCCAACTGAGTCTCCATCAAATTTCAGAGGAACCAAAGTCATATGACCAACCTTAATCCTTTTTC
This sequence comes from Sinapis alba, assembly GCA_012274485.2. Taxonomy (NCBI): domain Eukaryota; kingdom Viridiplantae; phylum Streptophyta; class Magnoliopsida; order Brassicales; family Brassicaceae; genus Sinapis; species Sinapis alba. The sequence continues at coordinate 29,449 of MU106030.1, forward strand.
TCTTCACATTGTCTTTGGATCTATGTTGCTTACAGGTTTTCATGGTAGATAGCTGAGGGTCTCCATCCATGACTTCTTTGACCTCTTTTATACCACTAACCTCTTTTTCAGGAACATTCACAGTGACACGAGATTCATGCTTTTGAACTCTCTTTGTGGGAATTGCGTTATAGAAGACATTTTGTAGATGTTAACAAATGAAACTATTTTGTTGGGAAGGTCGATTATAGCACCCACTGTAGCCATGAATGGCCTTCCAAGGACCAATGGTATTACAGAATCCTACTTGTATAGGTAATTCATAGATTGTACCATATGGAGTTGTTGTGGAGGAGTTAGCAACTGCAAGAGTCATATTGGATGGCTGAATCCTATCGATTCCCAGCTTCTCTGCGATTGCCTTTGACATGACGTTTACACTAGATCCATAATTCCACAAAGACTCCTTAAAATCAAAACCAGCTATGGAGCATGGAAATACAAATTTTCCAGGATCTTCAACCTTAGGCAATACTCTAAGTGGTGCTGGTTCAGTCAATGCCTCAGTTAAAATAGCTTTAATTTTCTCTTGAGTCTCTCTATAGTTTTTAAAGAATATATACAATGGATGAATCTCCCTAGCATATTCGAATGAGATCCCTTTAGGAAGCCTTCTCACCATCTTGTTAAAGCCTGTTATTTTCTTTGCACCAATGGAGTCCTTCAAGTGTCTAGGAGGCATTGGATATGGAACCTTAGGAATATATGACGGTGGTTCCACATAAACAAGTTTCTCCTGATTCTCCTTTCCTGCTAAGACCATATTGCACTGCTATCGCAAATTTGATTTGACTCTTTCTAGAGGAATTTGCTGCAGTCTCTTTATCGCTTCAGTGTTTTGAGCCACTTGTGTATCCATGTTGTCGACATGAGATGATAGAGACTCCAATCTGTTTTTAAAGTCCTTATACATGGTGTTTACTTTCTAATTGATGATGTCAAACTTCATGCTTGCATCACTGGCTGCCTTTTGCTGATTATCAGCTGCTGCATCATCATTTCTAGTTTAGATTCTTGAACTACTGAAACCGAGTTTCCAAAAGCATGAAAGAGAGCACCTTCTTCAGCATCCTCACATGAGTTGACAGGTCTTTGATCTCTCTGGATCATCATGTCTATCTTTGCATTCAGCTCATCAATCTTCTAAGCTTCCACACTTTTGTTTCGTCTTGTTCTATCATACTCTAAGCAGTGATTGCTATAGCTGGAAGCAAGGTTTTTGATCAGTGTGTAAGCCTCTTATTGAGTCTTTATCATGAAATCTCCATTCTTGGCTGCATTAAGAGAATTTTTGATATTCCAATTTACTCCGTCGTATAAGATGTTGATGATATGCTCTTTAGAATAGCCATGATGTCGATAATCTCAGAGATACTCTTTGAACCTTTCCCATGCTTCATTCATAGGCTCAGAAGTAGGTTGCTGGAAGTTAGTGATCTTACTCCAAAGAGTAGCTGGTTTGGACTTTGTATAGAAGATGTCCAAGAAGATTGCTCTACACTGATCCCAAGTAGTGATAGATCCAGCGGGAAGAGACTTCAGCCATCTCAATGCCTTATCGCTGAGAGAGAAAGAAAAGAGCTTGCAGCGAATGTAGTCATAAGGGACACCATTAGATCTCGTAGTACTGCAGATTTCCTCAATGTTCTCTATGTGTTCCATTGGACTTTCTGAAGGTAATCTTTGGAATATATGCTGCTTGACTAGACCAATAATCTGAGTCTTAATCTCATAGTCTTGTCCCTGAACCGGAGGTGTCTGAATTGCAGATATGTTCTAGTAGAAGGCATGTGGAGTATCGTAGGTTTTGAGAGGACGAGACTGAGGTTGTTGTCGTGCAGTTGCAGCGTTGACGACATTCTGCTCTCCTTCGTTGTCAGCCAAGTCTTTCTTTTTCACCTGAAACACACAAGAAAGAAAGGAAAAAGAGAATATTAGTACTGAAAAAGATCCTAGACTAAACTCTAGTCATGGACTAGTACGTAACGCTATTGGTCCCCGGCAACGGGCACCAAATACTTGATACAATAAGGTTTTAACCACTGAAAGTATACTGCAAGTTCACAGTGAACCGCAGTAGTATTTACGGGATCGAATCCACAAGGATCAAGGTTACACAACGACTCTTCGAGAGTAGAGTTAAGCTAAGATCAAATGTCAGGTCTCGGGAATCTCATAAAACATATATTAGATGATATGATTGTTCAATAAGGGACGTATTAAGAACCGTTCTACAACTCAAATCACTTAATTAGACTAGTCTACTTCTGGAGTACTAAACCCTATGTATTAGAATCTTAAAGACTAACTTCCGTTGAATTTCAGATTCTGAACATGCAATAAAACAAGTTTGATAAGTTCACAAAAGTTCCTAACAACAACTTCCATTTGTTAAGAATTTTTTGCCCATCTAAGTTCATTCAGGCATTTAATAGAACACTTTTAGTTCATTAAACAACCTAAGATCAAAAATTAGATGATCAATCTAATTTGAGCATTAAGGACAACCTAGATGAAGAAACCGATAGATTATTCCCTATTCTAGCAAATCATAATCATCAAGCCATGAATTCCCTTGAAACACTAAACGTAACTAGTAAACTACTCAAACATAGCAGAAGAAACATAGAGAAATGATGAATAATACAATGAAATTAGAAATCAAAAACTGGGGTTTTAATTATTCTCCAAAGGTATAGATTTCCTCCCCCCAAATCTCCAAACAAATAAGTCTGATAAAAAAAAGAAAGCGTAGTATCCAAAAAACTGATGAGAAAACTCAAAACAAAGGTCCAAACACGGCTGGTACGAATACCTAGGTTAAACCAACTCAAAATTAAATTAAACCAAAAATCTGGTTTTTGGTCACACAGACCCGGCTTGGGATCGACCGACGGATCAACCTGTCATTTTCAGGATAGACCGATCCGGTTTTGAGCGATCTATTTTCTTCTCTCAAGTAGATCCTGTAATGCTCCATAATACTTTAATAAAATGGAATCGATTGATCCAAGTAAGGATTGACCGATCTAGCCATAAAAACGTCATTTAGCTCCATTTTGATCCATTCTTTGCTTCTTGTGTCCATAACTCCATCCTAAAGTAATCCAACCTGGAAAGACTCAAAAACACGAAAAGAACTCGAAAACACTTGAAAACAAAGGTTAGAATGCATTAAAAACACAACACATCACTGGATCATCGGGGTACATCATGATCTAGTTATAACCTGAGAAAGCATCCACAAAGGTGAGGAACTCATTACCGACTGTCAGCTCGACCAAGCGGTTGATATGTGGGAGTAGGAAACTATCCTTTGGACATGCTTTATTCAAGTCGGTAAAGCCGACGCAGACGCGCCACTTGCCGTTTTTCTTCTGTACCACCACTGGATTGGCCAACGACTATGGATATTGTATTTCGGTGATATAACCAGCTCCGAGTAGCCACTCAACCTTGTCGTTTACCGCTTTTGACCGCCCGAGGCCAATTTTCCGTCTTTTTGCCTAATGGGTTTGAAACTGGGATCAACGTTGAACTTGTGGGAGGTGATGGATGGATTGATGCCTTTCATATCCGATGTTGACCAGATAAAGGTCGGCAAGTTTTGTTTGAGGAATGCAATCATTTTCTCTTGCATTTCATCGGACAAGTATGCGCCAATTCGTACGATTTTGCTTGGATCGGTTTGATCAATGGGTACTTCGAGAACTTCCCCCTTCTAAGCGTAAATCTTGTGGATTGGCTTAGAGATCGAGTTGACGTTGTATGTTGATTGTTGTAGCTTCACAGTAGCAATCAGGAGATCCCTTGCACCTTGTTGGTCCCCGCGGAGCATTCGGATCTGGCCGTCCTGTCCGGTAAACTTGATACATTGGTGGTAAGCCAATGAAATTGCCTTCATTGAATGTATCCATGGGTACCAAGGATAACATTGTATGGTGCCTTTGTGCTGATGACAGGGACCTTTACCGTTTGGGTGACTCCACACGCATAAACTAGCAGATGGATTGTTCCTAGCATTACTTTGAAAGCTCTGTTGAAGCCTGTTAGAGATCGAGAAAATGGCTTCATGTCGCAGAGGTCAACTCCCATCTTGTCGAGGATGTCACAAAATATAAGGTTGACCGAGCTGCCGGTGTTGATCAGCACCTTCGTTATCTTACAGTCCCCGATTCCAAGTTCTACGAGGAGAGGGTCATAGTGCAAAATATGGACACCGATAGCGTCTTCAGACGAGAAAGTGAATTGATGATCATTCTCGGGTTTTGAGGGCCATTTATGCAAGGTGGTGGCTTGTCGGCGATAATCTTTAACCGCCCTGACCCAGTCGCCGCATGGGGAAGAACCACCCATGATGACATTCAGTTGCACCTGTCGTTCGGCTTGCTTGGACTGAATTTGGGCTCGCAAGCCATCAGTCAAGTTCTTGATGCTTGGTTGGCTGGGTTTCAGTCTATGCTGGATCTTAGAGCTTTTGAGCTTTCGTCATAAGTCGGAGGATTTTGAGATGTTGAGTATGATTCTTAGGCCGTCAACCTTAGAGTTAAGCTTATCGCGGAGAACAATGGTTTCAAGACTAGCATTATGCTTGGGATGGGCATTGACAATTTCAAACTTTCTAGCCTTAGATGTGTTGCTTGCGACTCTAAGGTCAATTGTGTCTTCCGAACTATTACCTGACATTGCAAGTTTGCATTTGAGAAGTTCTCGCAGATCGTCAATATCTCCCATGCCATTTCTTGGTGTTTTGTCGATCATAGGTTTAATTGGGTCCACAGGTCCACGGGTTGAGGCTGAGTCTCTTCGTTGGATGATGCATATGGGCGGGCGAGGGTTACTTGGACATATCTCCGGTTCCTTGGTTGTTCCTCGTCGGCGGATGTGTCATCTTTCTCCTGATATTTTAGGGCGCTCCCTTCTTCCTTTGTTCGGAACTCATCTTGTGGAGATTTTCCCTGAGACGTCTGAGCCTTCTTTTCTTTGTTCTTGCTCCAACTTTTGTTGCTTTTCGGCCTTGGTTTTGGGGCTCGACGTTCGTATTGCCGCTGGCGAAAGCTGCAAGCAAGAGTTCGTGGAACTGCTTGCATTCCTTAGTATCGTTCCCGTTGACCTTGTGGTAGTCGCAGAATATGTTGAAGTCAACCAAGCTAGAGGGACCAGAGGAAGCATGTGGTTTTTGCTCGATGTCCCTATCCCAGTGGTTCCACCCATTTTCTCAAACAACGACCGTTGAGCCGAGCAATTCGTTTTCATCGATGACGCGCGTAGAGAAAATCTTTCTTTTTGTCGGCTTTATCATTAGACGAATGCTAGCCTGGTTCTTGTCAGGTTTTGGTGGTATTAGCTCGAACTTGTTTTGAGGCGTTTTGCTTGCTGAGGATCGCTCAGGTATCTTCTTCCATCCGGATGAAGTTGTTGGACCGAGCAATAGCATCTTGTAGGGATGATGTGGAGTGTCGGTACAAGTCATCTCGGAACTTCAAGTGAACCCACACCATATTCTTCAAGGTATCTACAGTTATGTGATCGGGGATGTTAACAGTGGAGACCACATCCTTGAATCTCTCCATGAAATCGCGTAGACTTTGGTTGGAGGTATGAGACATTTTTCATAGATCAGAGGCGGTTGCTCCATGTCGAGTAAACATTATGTAATGTTTGAGGAAGGCTGCCGATAGATTTTGGAAATTGTCGATGGAGTTTTCGGAAAAGTCGTGAGAACCAGGTTAATACAGATCTGGTCAGGTTTTTTACGAATAGCTGGCAAAAGCCAGCTTCTTTCTCGTTGTCTGTGAAGTTAGCTCGCCAAATAGCTATATTGAACACCGTCATATGGTCGGTGGGATCCGACTCACCATAATAGGACAAGAGGCAGAACTTCTCTATGGATCAGAGTCGTACGTCGTCTATCCGTTGAGAGAACGGAGTTTTGGATGTCACAGCGAGGACTCTGTTGATCTGCGGTGTTGGCCTTGTAACGGGATGGATTTTTGAGTGGATCTATTGAAGAGAGAGTTTGAGCTCAGTGATTTACCGGATGGTCGCCAGATCTGGTCCGTCCCAGGTTTTGGCAGTGCTGGTGGTTGTTGACTCCGCGGCGGCGGCGGCGGTGTGGAAGAGCTGACAACGTATCGTCGGAGGATTGCTGGTTTGGCCGGTCAGGATGGTGATGGCTGCTATCAAGGCTGTGAGTTGTGCGTTGGTCGCTTTCTGGATTTCTTCTTCTTGTGCTAGTCTTGCCATAATGGTGTCCATGAACTCAGATGTGGGTCTGAGGCACTATATTGGGGTGGGTTTCGAGTCTTCTTCGGAAGTCAATTATGTGTGAGTCATGGTGATCGTTTGTAATGATGCTTTGTTCTGCCCCACGGTGGGCGCCAACTGTGAACCGAGTTTGGTCGGATTCTAGTAAGAGAGACGAAACTCATTGGTGAATCAGTTTAAAGGTGTTTTCTATTGATTAAAAATGTTTGATGGTTACAAATAAGGAAACAAGCGGAGGAAACAAGCCTGTGCTCGGAGAGCTAGACGTGAAAAGTACAAGTCAACAAGAATGTAAAGAGAGAAAACCTTAATTTTAGCCGTTAGGTGTGTGTAGAAGTGTGGACCCTCATCCGTTTGTCCTTCCTTCCCTTATATAATTGATCTTGCCCTGACTTTTCCCTAGGTCAGTGTGTCCTAATGGGATTGGGATTGTCGGGCTGAGTAATCGGGACGACAAATTGAGCTTTCGAGCTGATGATGCACCTGCTTCTTGTAGTCGAGTAAAAGCAGTCATGAACTGAGTTGATGCAATCTCTTGCGGCTTGCCGAGTCGAACCGGAATTGCTAGCTTGATATACCAAATTTCTATTTGATGGACCTTGTGGAAGGATGCAATTCATTTTCTACAGTGTGAATCTCGATGGTAGTTCTACAATGTAGTTGTGGAATAAAAGATGGATTCGCGTAATTGTACAAAGCAAGGTTCTAAAAATCAGTGTAGGCGGCCTAGATGGCAACTCGGTCCTATCCGAAACGGTTTTCTTAAAATCCGATTTATACAATTTAAATAGATTTAAACTGTTTTAAATCGGTTAAATCGGTTTAAATCGATATAAATTAGTTTAAATATGTTAAATTAAATAATATTATTAGTATAAATCTACAAAAAAAAAATTTGAACACACTATAATTTTGTTTAATTTCTTTAGTTTTGTATAAAGAATTTTGATAGTTCATCACAATAATTTTGTAATTAAACTCAAACACTATAATATCTCATATAAATGTAAAATATACATAAAATAAATCAATAATTGGTTAACGGCTAGGCGTCGCCTATGCCCTGAATAATCCGCATAGTCACTAGTCCCATATAAAATGCTTAGTTACCGCCTAGCGATTTCTTGAAAATTGGTACAAAGTGCTATGAGTTGCTTTTGGCTTAGATTAATTTCCCAAACGCTATTTCGTAAATTAATTTGTAAAGGCCGCGATTGCTGTGGGAAAATCTAACCGTTGCGCTTGGGACCTTTGACTTTTCTGCGTTCTAAAGTGACTTCGCGTTAACTGAGGTATTTACTGAAAACGCTGTGAGAGATATGTGGATGATATTAATCGTTAAGATTTCAAGTGTGTTTGAGATTCTCTGTATACGGTTTGCAGTATAGGTGAAGCTTAACCACACAAAAGAGAACGATATGGATAAATAGATTATCCAACGAAAACCTGCCACATCAGCAACCACAGCCAATCAGAGAACAGAATCATATTTCACATTTTCATTCTGAACCAATCAAACGCATGAACAAATCCTACTCTCCACCTTATAGCAGCAGATTCGTCTCTTCCTTCCCTTTCACTTAGCATTTCTTATTCTTGTAAGCAGAGTAAAAGAAAAACTTGGGCTAAAAAGATGGCGTCTTTGGGTATGTCGGAAATGCTTGGTATGCCCCTTAACTTCAGGGCAGTGTCAAGACCGTCTGCTCCATTGGCGTCAAATCCCGCCACGTTCAAGACAGTTGCTCTGTTCTCCAAGAAGAAGCCAGCTCCTCCTCCCAAGGCCAAGACTGTCTCTGCTGCCGACGACGAGCTTGCCAAGTGGTATGGTACGTGTCTTCTGCTTCTCTTTCAAAACCATCTTGTTTTTTTTTACTTCCTCTTCTTATTCCATCAATACATCATGAATTGTATTTGCACAGGTCCTGACAGGAGAATTTTCTTGCCGGATGGTCTTTTGGACAGATCAGAAATCCCCGAGTACTTGAACGGTGAAGTTGCTGGAGAGTAAGACACTTCTTCTTCCATGTGTCTACTTGTATAGCTTACTTTGTCTTTAGTGTTTAAGGCTTTATTGGTCTGAATTTCAGCTATGGCTATGACCCATTTGGACTTGGCAAGAAGCCTGAGAACTTCGCAAAGTAAGCAGATGCTCTGCTCTAATCCTGTTTCTTTAGTTTGTTTTTCTTTTAACACCATTGTTTCTTTGGTCTCTATCTTTCAAAATATGAACAATGTCAATGAAACTGGTTCTGTAATGAATGTGGTTGTTCAGATACCAAGCCTTTGAACTGATCCACGCGAGATGGGCTATGTTGGGAGCAGCTGGTTGCATCATTCCTGAAGCCTTAAACAAATATGGCGCTAACTGTGGCCCTGAAGCCGTCTGGTTTAAGGTTTCTTTTGGCTGCTTCAGTTTACTTACATTCTATATAGCCAAGGAAGAATATATGATGTGATGGGATCTTATTGTTAATATATCGATGCAGACTGGTGCTTTGCTTCTTGATGGAAACACATTGAGCTACTTTGGCAAGAGCATCCCAATCAACCTTGTTCTCGCTGTAGTTGCTGAGGTTGTTCTCCTTGGTGGAGCTGAGTACTACCGAATCACCAATGGATTGGTACATTTCTTTAGATTTTTGCTATTACATATTTTGACGTTCCGCATGTGTGAAAAGACTGAAACTTTAAAATGCAAAAACGTGGGCAGGACTTCGAAGACAAGCTTCACCCAGGAGGTCCATTTGATCCTTTGGGACTTGCTAAAGACCCTGAACAAGCAGCACTTCTCAAGGTTAAAGAGATCAAGAACGGGAGACTAGCTATGTTTTCCATGTTCGCGTTCTTCATCCAAGCTTATGTTACCGGAGAAGGTCCTGTTGAGAACCTTTCAAAGCATCTAAGTGATCCTTTCGGAAACAATTTGCTTACCGTCATCGCTGGAACTGTTGAGAGAGCTCCCACTCTCTAATCGTAGATGCTTTGTACTCTTTGTTTGATGAGAGTTTCTGTTGCATTGTGTAAAAACTTCAATCTGCATCTTCTTGATATATTCCAATGGTACTCTTAATTATCGCTTCTAAGGATAACCATCTGATGGTGCGTTCGCGTTTAGTCATATACAGATTTCATCATTTGGTTTTGTTTTGATTTGCAGTGATTATATTATTACAGACAAATTCTATCCTAAACTGTCACCATTTTCTGTTACGAAAATAATTTATACTATTATGTAATCTAGTTGTTTGTATTAGTGTGAAAGCTATATCATTACTCATCTTTAAAAGTCTGCGTGATACACAATTGCACACTGTTTAAAGACGAAGAAAAAAAAAGAACCAAGTTTGTGTGGTGTATTAGAAGCATTGCAAGACAAAAGAATTCAACAGTACATAGATCATGATGAGTACAATAAGATAATCAATCCCCTTGTTATTCTTTCGAACAGTGGATATATTGGGGTTTTGTTAAGCAATTTGCTTCCACCCATAAAAATGAAATAAATAAAACATGTAATCCGGAACATGCATAAGATATGTAATCATCTATTTGGAATAACCCCAGAAATCCATCTCACTGCGCAACGAAAGCTGGTTCGACGTAGGAACTGGCTGAACAACAGCAGACGAATTGTTGTTACCATCTTCAAACCTAATCCCTCTAGAGGAATCTTCATTTCCCATATGACATGTCACAAGCCTATCCATCATTGACCATTCCCCTAGACCTTGTTGATGGTTATGAGTAGCCACTGTCTCACACGTGCCAACCTCTAAACCCGGCTCACATGCTTGCTGATATTGTAACCCTTCACTAGCCGCACTCTCACATTCCTTTTGAAGTCCTGAAGAGTAGTCAAATCCAAGGGAAGGTGGCTTGTGGAAGATTGGTGGGTACTGATGAAGAGCAAGGTCAGGCTTGTTGAGTTCGAATGTGGTGGCTCCGTGGTTACGTACTAGCTGGTAAGGACTGTCTCGGTGCATAAAGCTACGAGCTTGGAGCGAGTTGTTGTTGTTGGACGCATCATGGTTGTATTGGTCCGCTGAGTTAATGCTTGAACCACCGTCATTCACTGCCTTGAACAAATTCTTCTTCATGAATACTCTGCAAACCACCCATCCATCTTCCTATAAAAAATCAAATAATATATGTAGCAAATGAATTTGTTAGGATTTAAACATTTGCTTAGTGCTTTTAACTTAGACTGAAATCAATATCAGAAGCTCTTTCCCTTTATTCACTATCAATATGAATAACCTTACAAGAACTAATTTAGAAATCACACTACAACACAAGACTCAAACTTATGAATTAGTAACTCTCTTGATCTCTCTCTCTCACTCACTCTTTAGCTCTAGGTCTCTATGCTTCTCATTCGGATACCTAAATAGCTTTGATCACCTCCTTTATATATACTCATGGTCACCACCGCCATTATGTTTATTTTCTTTTTCCCAATTGACAATAACCTATCGTATTTCCTTGCACGAAAAGGAAGTCACAATGTTTTGATGGACTTCTTATTGGGACTTTCATACTGGGCCAGAACTGGAAATTTGGGCTTATAAATCTACAATCTCCACCATAGGCCAAGATTACCATTCTTCTTCCTTTGTCGTTTTTCCTAGTTGCTTTTGTCGATGATACCGACAAAGCTTTCAGGCTTCCATCTCCTTCCATCTCTTGAACATCATGAGTATTCTATTCTTCTCCTCTCTTTGAAGACCAAACCTTCACAGCTCACGATCGACCTGGAAAAATAAGTAATTTCCGATGATAACTTCACCGAGTTGCTTCATCGCTGAATCACTGCTCCTCCTCCTTGCCTTTGTCGTGTGTCACTCTCGAAGATTAAACCAGAACGGCTATTCTCTATCATATCCTTTTCACTAAGAATCCCTAAGAAGTGATGATGTCTCAACAAAAAATCCTATCGTTGAAGACTCATGTAGCTCGTACGCTGCTACTCTGTCTTCAACCTATCTCGCCTTGATTCCAGAGATCAATTGAACTACCAATCTCCAGCTTGTTTCTGGAAAATCCGACCTTACTTCTAAATATTCTTCACTGTGAGAACTCATAATTCTAAAAGAAGCTCGCGATTTCTTATTTTACTGGGTAATTAACGAAGTTCTCGTTTTGAATATTGCAGGTGGTCGATCCATTGCTCAACATTGTCTGATTACTGCAGCACTCTGGTAAGCTTTCTCAGATGATTTGAGTTTGCTTAGTAGAGACTTAATCTCCTGTTGAATTTGATAGTGAGATGTGATTCTTTAACCTACATGTTTCTTTCATATGTTTTTGATGATCTGATTCTACCGCTTGTTCAAACTCGTCTCCCTCCAGCTTCTCGGTAAAGTCATTTACTCCCTTTTAGCTGTTTAAAACGACGTTTCTGATGTCCTGTGATCTATTACTTCTTTGGCCAACCTAGATACTCATCTCCCTTCAACCTTTCTTGATGTTTAAGACGGTATCTCAAGTGACCCTTTGGAGGCTCCTCCGTTACTCCAACGAACCCGCAAACCCATTTCCATTCAACTTCTTGCTAAAGTTAATCCACTTCTCTTTATCCTGATTAAGATGATGCATGTGATGTTATACTCATTTGGTGATCTGCTTTATTTTCCCGGTTGTGATACTTGTTTCCCTTCAGCTCTCCTTGGTGATTATCCTACATCATAGCAGCTGTTTAAGACGTTCTCTCCTCTCCAGTTATCTATTTTTTATTTCCCTGACCTAGATACTCGTCTCCCTTCAGCTTCTTTTGCGGTTTAAGACGTTTTCTCAGGTCATCCCTTAACTTTAAATTTCCTTTTAAAGTTTATTCCTCATTCGATGTTTCAGACCTTTTGAGTAAAGTTTCTTGTATTTCAGCTGCTCCACCTTGACCTGAAACCTTTCCTCACATCCATTCTCACAGGTAACTCTCTTAACTCCATCTTGAATTTTCTATTATCAATATAAACCTGAAACTTACTTGTTTCTCCTCCTCTGTCTCTGCGAGCTTTGAGACAGAGTTAGATAATGGAGTTACCTGGAGCATCTTTCTTCTTAGGAAGTTCCGCAGCGAACCTGAAGCTCTTATCCAGGTACTGCTTTACTTTGTAAATCATCTTGATTCTTGGTATGTATCTTAGATAGTGATACGTTCTCTTTGACTCTTATCTCGGAAGATACCATCCTCCAATATTTTTGAAAATTTTCTCTCAGCTTCATTTTCAAGTTCCATGTATACGTTCTCCTCAGCCTCCTTCCAACACTTTTGATCCTTGCTTTTCTTATTCTCTTAACCGGATTTTCTATCTTTAATAGGTTTCTGTTCGTTATATTATAGAATAACAAAACAAGATGAATCATCATATTTATGCCTTACTTTTTTTGCAAACAAAACATCATCCCTTAAAGATTTTGTCTGAGAGTCTTTATTGCTCGCTTCAGAATCAGTTTCTTCTGTTTTTTCTGTCAAGAAAGAGTCTCCACCTTGAGCTGATGAGTATTTTGTTTCAAAACCGTATGGAGTAGGTCCCTGAATCAGACTTTTTGTGAACGTGACATTCTTTGGCTTCTTCTTTCTGATTTCTTTCTCCACTCTAGGCATGTTCTTCTTATTCTTAGCAATTGCGCCTTGTAGATAATAAACTCCATCGTGATATTTTCCTGTTATCACTTTTTATTATCTTTGTAGAAGTGCACCATGAAATTGCTTCCTTTATACTTGCAACCTGATTTTTCTAACATCCCATAAGAAATTAAATTTCTACTCACCTCCGGTATGTATCTAACACCCGTGAGTATCACTGCAGAGCCATCTAAGTTCTGAATCTTTATTTTCCCAATTCCTTTGATGTTACATTGAGTGTTATTAGCTATTAATTCTGAACCACCGTCAAACTCCTTAAAATCAAACATAACCTCCTTGTTTGATGTACTATGATAAGAACTTCCAGAATCCATGATCTATTCTTGCTTATCTTGCACACTAGCTGTTAACACCAACAGTTGCTTTGGCTCCGACGCAATGTTTGCAGATTCTCTATGTCTCCTTTCAGGACATTATTTTTTCCAGTGTCCTTCTTCCCCACAGATAAAACAACTTGTTTTGTTTTAATCGAACCTTTGCCTTGACTTAGATCTGCCTCTGCCGTTAGATTTGCCTCTCCATGGATTTGATTTTCCTTCATAACCCTTTTCCTCCGATCTTCCCCTTGATTCCACATATAAACCCTCTGCGCCAGACCTGGATTTATTCAGCAATCTCTATTCCTTTAACTCCACTTCTTTGGAATATGCTTAATTAATCACATCATTCATTATAAGAGTTTCTTTTGCAGTCCCGTACTTGAGCGTGTCAACTAGTGAATCAAATTGTTGGGGCAAGCTAGATAGAACTTGAATTGCCTGGTCTTCATCGCTGATGTTGATGTTAAGACTTGCAAGATCTGAAACTAACTTGAGAAAAATATCTATGTTTTCCTTGATGCTTTTGTGATCATCCATCTTGAAGCTCGCAAACCTATGCTTCTTGTAAATCCTATTAGGAAGTGTCTTCGTTTGGTAATCTCTTTCCAAAGCTTTCCAAACTCCTAACGCAGTCGTTTCCTTCATCATCTTACGCAGAACTATATTTCCTAGGCTCATGCATATTAGATTCTTTGCCTTTTTTTCCTTCAGCAAATCTACTTTGACTTTCGGAAGTTCTTCGTCTTTCTCCTTGCCTGTATCGGATGGCGTGACCGAAACTTCCTGAATCGTAGAATCTAACCCTAGAAGCTCCAACTGCATTAGCATCTTATACTTCCATAATCCGAAATCCCCTTTTCCATCAAACCTCTCAACCTCGAACTTTCCTGATATCAATTCAATATCCCCTCCTAGCACTTGCAATCAAACCTGGATTGCTCTGATACCACTTGTTAGGATTTAAACATTTGCTTAGTGCTTTTAACTTAGACTGAAATCAATATCAGAAGCTCTTTCCCTTTATTCACTATCAATATGAATAACCTTACAAGAACTAATTTAGAAATCACACTACAACACAAGACTCAGACTTATGAATTAGTAACTCTCTTGATCTCTCTCTCTCACTCACTCTTTAGCTCTAGGTCTCTATGCTTCTCTATTCGGATACATAAATAGCTTTGATCACTTCCTTTATACACACTCATGGTCACCACCGTCATTATGTTTATTTTCTTTTTCCCAATTGACAATAACCTATCGTATTTCCTTGCAGGAAAAGGAAGTCACAATGTCTTGTTGAACTTCTTATTGGGACTTTCATATTGGGCCAGAACTGGAAATTTGGGCTTATAAAACTACATAACTAAATATAATTAGATCTAGATCCATTGACGCATGGGTATTAAATTTTTGTTTTTTAATTAAATGATGTAATTAAAATATTCCATGGTCTTAAAATAATTTATTTATGTGTTAAAACATATATTTTCTGAACCCGTATCCGAACCCGATTTGAAAAACCTGAAATGAAATCTGAACCGAAATAGCAAAATACCCGAACAGGTATTGAATTATGAGAGATTGGATATCCAAACCCGAATATGTAATATCCAAACCCGAATGGATATCCGAAGATAACTGAACTTATATATATTAAACTTTATATTTCTAGTTTACTTCTCTAATTTTATTTAAAATATTTATATTGATGCTACTCATATTTTAAGATCATATAATATACAAGCATTAAAACACAATAAATAAATTGGAAAAGATAAGTATTAAAATAGGAAGCTAATTAAAACATAATAAATAAACTCGAAAAAGACAAACATTTAAATAAATAGTTTATTTAATTTCAGTGGCTTCGAAATGTAAATAAGTATGAAAACTTAGGAATATTTTTTATTGGGTACTTCCCTTTTAATAAGATAGATATACATTTTCTAACCAGTCGGTTGAATTTATGCATCACAACAGCCGTCTCAAACTATTTCAAGACTGCAAATTAGATATCAAAATATTGAACAAAAGAATTGCATAGAAATCAAGAACCTTAATATATATATATATACATACGTATTGAAAATAGTTATAAAAATTAGTGATTCTATAGGATTACCCCCGTTATTTTTCTTAAGAAAAGATGGTTCTGATATAATACTCTATGGTATAGTTTATAGGTTTGAATAGTCCAAAATACTATCATCTTGTCAAAATTGTAGTTTACATTTTGCAAAGATTGCTCAAGTAAAAAACATACACAAGGGTTGCCTTGAGGATCATCAGCATCGTCAAGACGGTACTCATGCATGATCCAGTCAGTCTTTTGCCCATGAGGAGCTCTTCCTTTGTAGAACACAAGAGTCTTCCTCATTCCTATCTTCTTGTAAGAGTTCCTTATGCACTTATCACGTCCCGTGGCCTTCCAGAACCCTGCTTGAGTAGCACGGTTTGTCCTTGATCCCGTCGGATATTTCCTGTCCTTGTGGCTAAAGAAATACCATTCGTTTTGAGTAGTTGACCCTATCTTGCATCTCTCTGCATTTACACAAAAAAAAAAAAAAATTGAGAATTGTATTATAAATAGTGTTCATACATATATTCAATAATCATTTATGTGCATTTATCCAAAAAGTTAGATAACAATTAGTGAAATCAATGTGCGGTTCACAACAAGCAATGAAGTGTAATATGTTCTTGATAAATGATGTTCTTGATAAATGAATTAAATAAGTAAAATAGTACCTTGTAAATCCCAAGGCTCGAGCTTGTTTAAGTCAACCTCTCTGATAACTTCCATCTCAAACTTCTGGTAAGAGATTTTCTTCTTCAAGTAGTAATGGAGAAGTTCTTCGTCCGTCGGATGAAACCGAAACCCAGGTGGCACTCCTCCATTCGACGACGAACCCATTTTGATTACGTTTTCTTGATCAAACCAACCAAACGCTCTCTTACAACATATAATCACTGCCTTTCTTTCTAAGCAGCTACAAGTTCTTAATTATATATATACACAGAGCTCACACGTAATTGTCAACGGAGTTAATTAGATGATAATATATATGTGAAATATATGGTCATGCATGTTGATATAATTACGATAATGATGATGGTGAAGTTGACGGCCGGTGACCACGCCGCCGGAGATGCTCAAAAATATATCGTAAAAAGCAAGACTCACCGGAGATGCTCAAAAAGATATCGTAACGCACCTTGAATTGCAGCGTGTGGTACATTTGCGTAAAATCGACTACTACATGTGTGTCTACGCCATGTTGACTTATTATCATTTATGAACGATCCCAATAAAACTTAAAACACTAAACTATTAGTGTCATTACTCATTAACCCCGTAAAATGAATTTTTGATTGCTCCGTAAGCAAGGGTTTGTTTTTGGAGAAGGAAATTGTTAGAGAAACAAAGACCCATATGGAAATTGGCAGACCCGTCCTTTGCTTAAAGCTGGTAATGCATAAGAGCATCATTAGCGATCAAAAGAGGTAGAATCGTCTCTAGTTTATTTATATTAATGCATATATATATATATACATTAATTTTGTTATTAAACTTTAAAACAAAAGGTCTAAACATATAAAAAAAGAACAGCCGGAAAGAGAGTACCTTGACAATGGTCGATCGTTTCTTCCGCCGGAAACGTCTCTCATAATTCTACCACTTCTTTCCTTTTGTATAATTACCTTTGTTATGTAGTGTTCGAGAAACTTAGTGAGATACCTTCACGAAACATATGTAGGCCATCAAATAATAAAAGAAAAATGAGGCCACATATCTTAAATATGTTTAGTCAGGTGACTTGACTTCTTACAGCATTATTATCTCCGGTCTTTTAAACGGAGTTCTTAACTCGTGATTTGACATTTTTTTATATATTTTTCGGCTAAGAGACGGCTCTTAAACCATGATTATCGGCGTATCTTGGCTGAGGTTTAAGAGTAAATGAGCAATTAAAGAAAATAAAAAATGGCAATTATCAATTAAACTGTATCTTAATTAGAAGGCACAAGAAACGTATGTTATTTGCCACGTGTCGAAAATGGAAGCATTTGAGAGGAGAAAACGAGGGGGCTCCGTGTTTTCTTTCTTCTCATCAAGGAAGTGGAGCAAAATGTCGATTTCTCTCCTCCTCGACTCCAAGTCAAATCAACGGCTCCTCGCCTACTCGAGGACGAATCTAATCGGAGGCCAATCTCCTTCTCGACGAGGAACGACATCGACGCCTTCTCTCCAACTCGAAGACGAATCAAAGAAGCGGTGGCTTTGTTGGTGGACGAGGAATCAAATCATCGGTGCCTCTCTTCCTCGAGCACAATCAAATCATTGGTGGCTCTCTTCATCGACGGTGAATGATATCATTGTTGTCCCTCCTCCTCGACGACGATTCATAAGAATGGCAAAAGCTAGGAATTTTTTTGTTAATGTTTGAATCCTTCAATTAGCTCAGTAGAATTGAAATATTTTTGCATGTGCTTGTCTTGTTAATTCTCATTTCTTCATTTGCAGATGGAATCGATCTTCTATAGAAGAGACAATCAAGGTATTCTTTGCCTCTCTTCTCTGATCTTCTATGTTCTGTATATGATCATGTCTATTAATTTTATTTCAAAGATTTGACACAGTTTGATATTGGTTCACTGATCATGTCTATTAATTTTGATATGTGTCTTTATTTCGGTCTTAATATAGATGGATCATGAGAGATGAGCAAGGGTGGTCATACAAAAGGACGACAAGAGCAATACATGTAAATCATTTCTCTTTGGTCTGTTCAATTGATTAAAGCATTTCGATAATGGTTGCATTTAGGTGAACCCCGGTAATAAATGATGCTGGTTAGTGTTAGGAATCAATGTAGTTGTTGTGATGAATGTGGTTGTGGTTGAAGCTCGGTAATAAATAGATAGGAATCAATGTAGTTGTTGTGATGAATGTTATAGATATATGTCAACTCTATACGGTCGTGATGAATGGTTTAGGTATGTGTCACTTCGTTTATGGTTGCTCCTCTTCCATCAATAAAGCACGTCTCCTCCTTCTCTTCTTTAACATCTTTCAAACATTGCTCATCTCTGCTCATCTCTTTCGTCTTCTCATTCTTCTCTTCGTTATCATGTCTGCTCATCTCTTTCGTCCCCTCCTTCTTCTTCGTTATGGATTATAATCCATATAACACACACACAACAAATTTTGTTGACCTTCTCAATAGTCAACAAAATATTGTGTATGGTTTAGGAGAAAATACTATGTTTGGCACTCAAGGAAGTGAAGATCCAAAAGTTGGTGACACTTTTACAGAGCGTAAAGAACTGAGAACATGAACGCATACAGATGACGTAGTGCTCATCAGCTCTTGGCTAAACACTTCAAAAGATCCCTTAGTAGGTAATGAGCAACTATCTGATTCGTTTTGGAAAAGAATTGCCGCTTATTTTGCGGCAAGCCCGAAAATTGGAGTGGGTGAACACATGGAGCATGATAACTGTAAGCAAAGGTGGCACAGGATCAATGATCTTGTTAGCAAGTTATGTGGCGCGTATGAAGCTGCCACCAGAGAGAGAAGTATCAAGCTAGCTCATGAGATCTTCTTCAACAGCTATAAGAAGAAATTTACACTAGAACATGCGTGGAAGGAGCTTCGTCATGATCATAAATGGTGTGACCTGAGCAGTTCTAAAACGGAGAGAAACTCTAAAAAGAGGAAGTGCGATGAAGGTGCACAATCCTCAACCTCTCTCACCTTTGAAACCAATACTGGTGAAGCTGATGTAGCTACCAATCGGCCCCCGGGTGTTAAGGCTGCAAAGGGGCATGGTAAGAAGACTAAGGCAGAGGGGAAGGCACTGGCTGAGTTTCATGGTTTGTGGGACATCAAGAAAGAGGATATGGTTATGGAAGCAAAGCTGACAAAAATGAAGCTACTAGATAGGCTAATTGCAAAACCAGAACCGCTTGCTGAGGTTGAAGAAGCTCTGAAGAACAAGCTCATTAATGAGTAGTTGTCTAATGAGGTGAAGTCTAAGTCTGAGTTACTTCATGTTGTCTCATTAGTTCCAATCTAAGTCTAAGTTTTAGTCGTGTAGTTGTTGTTTCTTATTCTTCTGTTTAAGTCTTATGTTAGTGTAATCTTATGTTCTTGTTGTTGTTGTTATGTGACTGTGGTTTATTAATGCATGTTTCAGGTTTATTAATGCATGTTTCTTGTGTTATCTGTCTCAGCTTATTGTCTCTCGTTACTAATCTTATAAATGTTTGTTTCAGGTGAAGCCTTGTGGGAGTGAAGTCCCAGGAGTGAAGTCACGGGAATCTCTGTCTTGTTGTATGTGTGTCTGTGTAGTCTTGTGGGAGTGAAGTCTTGTGATGTCAATGTAGTCTGTGTAGTGTTGTTGTATGTGTCCCTGTCTGTGAAGTCTTGTGATCTCAGTGTCACTGGAGACAATTATCTATTACTATATAAAGTCATTATATTTCTCTCATACAAGTTGTATCTTCTTTTCTCTCAGCCTCTCTCTCGTGCATCTCTGTCTCAAAATTTATAAAGTCATCACAGATTTCATCACAGATTTCAAACTCAAAATTATCTATTTCTACAGTTTGATCAAATATATGGCTTCTCATAACACTTTGAGGAATCAGAAGATGATGAAATTTTTTATCAATATTTTGATCAACATTTTGATCAAGCTTTCGAGAATTTTACCATTGATTATGCTAATCAAGCAGAAGAAAGGAAAAAAAGAAAAAAAAAGAAAAAAAAATAATTCATATCGGAAGAAGGCAATCTACGTTTATGGAATGATTATTTCAGTGCAACTCCAACATATCCTGAAAATCTATTCCGACGACGATTTAGAATGAACAAACCATTGTTCATGCGTATTGTTGATCGACTCTCCAATGAAGTTCAATTCTTTCGACAAAAGAAAGATGCTCTCGGAAGGCTTAGTCTCTCTCCACTTCAAAAGTGTACATCAGCCATTCATGTTTTGGCATATGGTTCTAGTGCTGATGCTGTTGATGAATACCTCCGACTCGGTTCAACTACTACTCGGGCATGTGTGGAACATTTTGTTGAAGGAATAATATATTTATTCGGCGATGAGTACCTAAGAAGACCAACACCGGATGATCTTCAACGTCTACTTGATATTGGTGAGCATCATGGATTTCCCGGGATGATAGGAAGCATCGATTGTATGCATTGGGAATGGAAGAATTGTCCCACCGCTTGGTAAGGGGAATATGCACGTGATTCGGGAAAACCAACAATCGTTTTAGAGGCGGTTGCTTCGTATGTTCTATGGATATGGCATGCGTTTTTGGACCTCCAAGTACCTTAAATGATATCAATGTTCTTGATCGCTCACCTGTTTTTGATGACATAGTAAAAGGTCAAGCTCTGAAAGTCACTTTCTCTGTCAATGGAAGAGAGTATCATTTGGCTTACTATCTCACCGACGAAATTTATCCAAAATGGGCAACTTTTATCCAATCAATTCCACTACCACAAGGGCCGAAAGCGGTATTATTTGCTCAACAGCAAGAAGCTGTCCGAAAAGATGTCGAGCGTGCTTTTGAAGTCTTGCAAGCTCGCTTTGCCATTATTAAAAACCCGAAACTTTTTGGGATAAAGCCAAAATTGGGATAATTATGAGAGCATGCATCATACTCCATAATATGATAGTAGAAGACGAACGCGATGGATACACTCAGTTTGATGTTTTAGAATTCCACCAAGGAGAAGACACCGGAAGCTCACATGTCGATCTCGATTTTTCTACAGATATGCCTACAAATATCGCCAATATGATGGGTGTTCGAACTACAATTCGTGATAGACAAATGCATCAACAACTGAAAGTTGATCTGGTCGAATATATATGGCATAAATTTCAACGTAATAATGACAACAACTGAGCTCGAATGTTTCTTTCACACAACTCTCGTTTTTTTTTTACTATTATTTGTTTTTGTATTTTATGAAATCAATGTTTAAAATGTTATCTTTTATAATATTTTGTTTAATAAATAAAATTTATCTTTATTAATTTTTTTTTTGTTAAGAACCCCAAAATAAGAGACTTGCATTGGAGGACATAAATATTCGGGTATCTTAAGTAAGTCTCTTAATCTCACATTAACTACTAATACTATTAAAAACTATTAAGATACCCATTTTGAGTATGAGGATAATAATGCTCTTAGCGTGGGGTTTTTAACGTAATTTAAGAACCGTTTCTTAATTTTAACTAAAAAACTATTAATTATATCTCTTATTTAAGAGATGATTCTTAGCTTTTCTAAGTTTTTAACTGAGAAAAGCTAAGAACCGTCTTTTATCTGAAGTTAAGAAACCCAATTAAGATACCGGGATAATGATGACCTTAGTTGTAAACATCTTTCTCGGAGCGTAATAGAGATTTTATCACTTTTTCTGATTTATCATTTTGTTTTGTTTATACTATTTCTCTCTGTTCAACCATATATCGTTTATTCTCCTCTTATATTCCATTTTTTCATTGTATTATTTTTTTTAGTTTGACTAATTGTTTGTATATGCTTTTAAAATTTACAACCATTTTTTTACAAAAACTACTAGTATATAATCATACAAAAATTAATAAACTTCGGAAGGTCAACATCTTATTTAACGCATGATTTTAAAGCTTGAAACCAAATATTTTTATTTTTCAAAACTAATTAATTTATAAAAAATAATATTACAAATATACGTAAAATCAACATCTTTGTAGGGATATTCACATATTTTATATTGTTGTTTGTTTACAAAAATGTATTCAACTAAACTATATAAGAAAATATAGTTAATTATTTTAAATATAAGGCCACATTTAACTAAAACTAGATTTTAATTTGTACATTCGTGTAGATATTTTTCCATTTTATAAATGTATTTGATATTATTACAAATATTTAAATATATAACTTTATAATATTATTGTTTGTATTTCTTTTTCAGCATTATTAATATATAATGATTTGGTTAAATCATTTTACTTTGTTATTAATTTTTATTTACTAATATTTTGTTCTGACTTATGTACAATAAAATTACAATATGAAATAATCAAATAGAGAACCCCTATCAAAATATGTTTTTTCCTTTAATTTATATACTTTGCATAGAATATATTTTTATTTTATTTTAATTTATATTATAGCAAAGAAATATGTTTAAGATAATTTACAGTTATATGTTGTGTTTAAGAAAAAAGGCTTTAACATATATAATTTTGGTATTTTACAGGATTTATAAGTAAACATATTATTTTGTTTAAATATTATAGCCCTATTGTTTTAGTAAATTTTATTCATAGTAATATCTAACATATTATTTTATTAAATTTTATTGATATAGGATATTTTTTGGATGTTATGATATTAAGTTTTATGTTTGTTTTTTTTAATTAAGAGTTCAAAATCTTAGATTACTTTAATTTTTACAACATATATAGTTAGTTTTTTTGTAGGACATTTCAGAAAATTATTTTTATTATCTATGATTTTATCTTTTGTAAAATTTGAGATATTATCATTTTGAGTTTAAATATTTATTAAGCCACTGCACTGAAATGTTGGGGACGGCACTGGATATGGGGAACCCGCTTGCAGAATGGAGCAGTTGCTCCTAAAATTAAGGGTTTTAAGGATGTTTTCAAATAACCATGGATTTAATCCGTTGTTAATTTCTTACTTATCAAGGACAAATTTTTTTATATATATATATATGTCATTTTTCACAATGTTGAAATACACCAAAAAGAAAGAAAATACCAAAACATCATAGGAAAAAATGGCAACATATAGAAATATCCATGGATTAAGAATTTGAATGTATATGCACAAATATTATGATGGAAATGTGGCGAAGGAATTTCCTAACAGTCTAGAGATATTCATGTACCAAGCGGGTACTACACCGATTACAAATGAAATATGTAAGATGTTATGTCCTTTATGAAAGTGAAACATTACAAAATTTTCTTGTAAAAAAAATATATTAAAATTTGATAAATAGAGGATTTATTCCACAATACTATATTTGGTTTCAACATGGAGAGGGTTTTATAGTGGGAATGAAGCAAATATCAATAACAATAAATTTTGCAATGCTGTGGTGGTGCTCGCATCCGCATCAGTGTTGGTCGCAGTCGATGTCAAGTCCAAGCAAAGAGGCGATGAGAAGATACAGAGAAGATATGCCAAATTTTGTTTAGGTTTAGGTTGCTTTATTTTGTTTAGGATGTAACTGGTAACATAATTTTGGAATACTTTGAATCAAAATAATTAAAGAAATAGAATGCCACTACAAGAAAACATGGGTCTATCATTGACATTTACGATGAATAATAGTCGTCGTAAATAAGGGAGTAATATATGACAAATTTACATCGTGAAAAGAGTTCGTAAAAAATAAAAGTAATTTTATGACGACATTCTTCCATCGTAAAATCATCCCTAACTAACGATGAATGAACAACTAACTTTAAGAATTATTTGTAAAAATATTTTAAATTTATAAAAGACTTTACAGTGGAGAAATTTACAACTAATTAATGACAAATGAACAAAGAATAATAAGTTTGTAAATGAAAACATGTTTTATTTGTTATACACCTCTCTATATGTATGTTGTAAATTTGTTGTAAAAATTATCGTGTTTAATCTGTTGTTGATTTCCTACCTATCAAAGACGAAAAATTTCTATACATATGTCATTTTTCATAAGGTTGAAATACACCAAAAAGAAAGAAAATGGAAACAAATAGCAATATCTATGGATTCAAAAGTTGGATGTATATGCACAAATATACTGATGAAAACCTGGTGAAGAATTTTCTTAGCGGTTTAGAGATAACCATGTATTAAGAGGATACTACACCGATGACACATGATACATGTACGATGTTATGCCCTTTTTGAAAGTGCAACAATACAAAATTTGCTCCTAAAGAAAATTTATGAAAAATTTGATAAATAGAGGATTTATGCCACAATACTACATTTGGTTTCAATATGGAGAAAGTTTTATGGTGGGAATGAAGCAAATAGCAGTAACATTACTTTTAGGATGATTGGTTGTAATATTGAAGAACCGATTCATATGCATACTGAAACTAATTACCATCAAGAGGATCAGAAGGTAGATCATAATAAGATTCATGACATGGTTGCAGATGCATTCCTAGAAACAACATCAACAATATCTATTAAAGTTGGTAATGTTGAAGAACCTAACTTGGATGCAAAAAAAGTTTTATGATATGTTAGATGCTGGAAATCAGCCAATCTATGCCGGTTGTAGAGAAAAATTATCAAAATTGTCTATAGTAACTAGGATGATGAATATTAAAACTGAACATAATTTACCTAAGAATTGCATTGATGTATGGGTAAGTTGTTTAAAGAGTATTTTCCAGAAGATAACTTGTATGATGTCAATGTTCGTTGGACCTCCAGGTACCTTAAATTGTATCAATTTTCTTGATCGCTCACCTATTTTTGATGACATAGTAAAAGGTCAAGCTCCGAAAGTCACTTTCTCTGTCAATGGAAGAGAGTATCATTTGGCTTACTATCTCACCGACGGAATTTATCCGAAATGGGCAATTTTTATCCAATCAATTCCACTACCACAAGGGCCGAAAGCGGTATTATTTGCTCAACAGCAAGAAGCTGTCCAAAAAATGTTGAACGTGCTTTTAAAGTTTTGCAAGCTCACTTTGCCATTGTTAAAAACCCGAAACTTTTTTTGATAAAGCCAAAATTGGGATTATTATGAGAGCATGCATCATACTCCATAATATGATAGTAGAAGACGAACGCGATGGATACACTAAGTTTGATGTTTTAGAATTCCACCAAGGAGAAGACACCGGAAGTTCACATGTCGATCTCGATTTTTTTTACAGATATGCCTATAAATATCGCCAATATGATGGGTGTTCGAACTACAATTCGTGATAGACAAATGCATGACCAACTGAAAGCTGATCTGGTTGAATATATATGACATAAAGTTCAACGTGATGATGACAACAACTGAGCTCAAATGTTTCTTTCACACAACTCTCGTTTTTTTTTACTATTATTTGATTTTGTATTTTCTGAAATCAATGTTTAAAATGTTATCTTTTATAATATTTTGTTTAACAAATAAAAAAAATTATAATTTTTTTTTTAAGAACCCCAAAATAAAAGACTTGCATTGGAGGACATAAATATTCGGGTATCTTAAGTAAGTGTCTTAATCTCACATTAACTACTAATACTAATAAAAAACAATTAAGATACCTATTTTGAGTATGAGGGATAATCATGCTCTTATATCTCTTATCTGAAGTTAAGAACCCCGATTAAGATACCGGGATAATGGTGGTCTTAGTTGTAAACATCTTTCCTGAAGCGTAATAGAGATTTTATCACTTTTTTGTTCTGGTTTATCATTTTATTTTATTTATACTATTTCTCTCTGTTCAACCATATATCTTTTATTCTCCTCTTATATTCCATTTTTCATTGTATTATTTTTTTAGTTTGACTAATCGTTTGTATATGCTTTTAAAATTTACAACCATTTAAAAAAAACTATTAGTATATAATCATACAAAAATTAATAAACTTCGGAAGGTCAACATCTTATTTAATTCATGCTTTTAAAGCTTGAAACCAAATATTTTTATTTTTCAAAACTAATTAATTTATAAAAAATAATATTACAAATATACGTAAAATCAACATCTTTTTAGGGATATTCACATATTTTATATTGTTGTTTGTTTACAAAAATGTATTCTACTAAACTATATAAGAAAATATAGTTAAGTATTTTAAATATAAGGCCGCATTTAACTAAAACTAGATTTTAATTTGTACATCCGTGTAGATATTTTTCCATTTTATAAATGTATTTGATATTATTACAAATATTTAAATATATAATTTCATTTTAGTGTTATACATTGTTTAACTTTATAATATTATTGTTTGTATTTCTTTTTCAGCATTATTAATATATAATGATTTGGTTAAACCATTTTACTTTGTTATTAATTTTTATTTACTAATATTTTGTTCTGACTTATGTACATTAAAATTACAATATGAAATAATCAAATACAGAACCCCTATCAAAATATGTTTTCTTTTAATTTATATACTTTGCATATAATACATTTTTATTTTTTTTAATTTATATTATAGCAAATAAATATGTTTAAGATAATTTATAGTTATATGTTGTGTTTAAGAAAATAGGCTTTAACATATATAATTTTGGTATTTTACAGGATTTATAAGTAAAAATAATATTTTGTTTAAATATTACAGCCCTATTGTTTTAGTAATTTTATACATAGTAATATCTAACATATTATTTTATTAAATTTTATTGATATAGGATATTTTTTGGATGTTATGATATTAAGTTTTTTATTATTTTTTTAATTAAGAGTTCAAAATATTAGATTGCTTTAATTTTTACAACATATATAGTTAGTTTTTTCGTAGGATATTTCGGAAAATTATTCTTTATTATCTATGATTTTATTTTTGTAAAATTTGAGATATTATCATTTTGAGTTTAAATATTTATAAAGCCACTGCACTGAAATGTTAGGGACGGCACTAGATATGGGGATCTTCAACTCGGATCATACGGTACCTGTTTACGTACGTATTCACCTCGATGGCAGTTAATATATATTAAAGAGAAATATTTACAGAAATATATGACCTAATATATACAGAAATATATGACCTTAAACAAATTTGTATGAATCATATGAGGGCAGTGCATGAGCTCGAATATGCCATGCACTGGCCAATGCCCAAGGTCAGGGCTTTTTCTGCACATGTACCTACGACCTCCGGTACTTCTGATTTATTTCGTTTCCCTAATTTTCAATCTGAGTAGACGGCTGGAGTGATGTGATGGCATGCTGAATAAGTCTAGAAGGATGGAGAAGTTACTCACCCATCATATGTGAATGCGTGGAAATATTTTAATACGGTATACCCTGATTTTGCTAGATATATTATAAATATTTATATTGGGCTATGCACAAATTGATTTAATCACTTTGGAATATATGTGAGACAGTATTCATTGTGGCTAATAATTTTTACGCCATACAACCTTCAACTGGATATGTCTATGGAAATAGAATTTTTATTCTTGAGCATATTAGTCCCCGGTCCCAAGCATCCAAAGCGGCCACTTGATGTTTTTCTACAACCTTTGATACACGAGTTGAAAGAGATATGGTCAACAGGGTTTCACAGCTGTGATTGTTCATTAAAAATGAATTTTACGATTCAGGTTGTTCTTATATGGACCATAAGTGACTTTCTTACATACGGGATGATATCATAATGGACAACACATGAGAGGTTATCTTATCTATATTGTGTTTGAACGACATATATATTTCAACTGAAGTATGGTAAGAAGACATGGTTGTTTCATTGCCATCACTGAATCTGAACCCACCAGTTTGCGCATCAGGTCAAAAGATGCTGATCGACAAAAATACCCGAAGGAAAAGATGAAGCAAGCTCATAAATATTGTGAGAGACGACCAACCGTCCCAACAAATGAACCCGCCTTGCCTATGCGCACGAAGTAAAACGTCAAAAAACAGCCAGTATTTTTTCTCGCGACATACCATCTATCCTCTGAACATGATTCATAAGGAGCTAAAACCCATTAGGGCATAACGACCTAGGACGAAGGGAGATGTGGACCGTCTATATAAGGAGAGAATAAGGAAATAGAAGAGGGATTGAAACATCTACATCCCCGCCAACTCCTTGAGCACCGGCTGTTTTACACCTTTTATCTCCGCATTTGTTTTCTTGATTGACGGGATGATCAATGATTGTTGATCCGAGATCGAGCGTCTCTCGAAAGAACTTGCTGAGTCAAAAGAAAAATTGTCAAAACGTGAAAATAGACTCCAGGTTATTGACGACGCTCATTCTCGTGAAATTTCCAGGTTGAAAACTCGCGTCAACAAGCTTGAGAGAGATCTAGGGAAGACTGCTAGTTCGTTTCTCAGGGCTAAGAAAAACAAGAAGTCTAAAGCTTCCGAGGTGCGCCATTTACAGCGTCAGATCAATGGAGCAGGGAGTTCATCGAGCCATGGGATCAAGAAGATCAAAGCCGAAATAGCAAAGGAGTTTTATGTTGTGTATCAAGCTCGTTTATCGAGGATGGATGATTTGCTAAGTTCCCTGATGGCGGTCCATGAGAGGGATCTTTTTTGGCTGTTTCCAAGGGAAGCATTGATGAAATCAGACTGCTTTAAGGGGAGGACACCCCGACCTTGTCGGCCGAAGAGATCTGATTGTCCGCTTGTAGGGATGAACTGGTTATAGCCGAGGGGAAATTCGATGCAATTTTCATTGACTTGAAGTCTGGCTGCATGATGCGATGGGGGATGAAGACGTGGGGCTGGTGAATCCCATTGAGGCCATGGGTGAAGGCGAGGCTCCAATTCTGAGGGACGAGTGAAGTTGTTGTCCCGAGTGGGTTGTATGATGTATGTTTTCTTTTGTTTGCTCCGGGCGAGTTAGGCGGTGTTTTATGTTTTCGGGACTGGCCGTTTACGGCTTCAAATCCCTGCCGTACTGCAGTCTTTTTTTATGATAATGAAAATTTTGTTTTTTAAAAGTGTATTGTGTTTTACTGAGAAGAAGAATGTGAGTTCTCATCTCACATGTGATTCTCGAAGTTCTTTATGCTTGTCATTGATTTTAGATGGGAGTGATCGAAAACCTCCGAAGATTCCCATAAACGTGCAAGCGTAAGCGAAGAGACATAGTTTAGGAATCTCATATCATTTTGATATTATGCCTTTGAGATGTTTAGAGACCAGTGTGGTGGGTTTTAAGGCAAGACCTAGGTTTACTTTCGGTTTTAGGATGTGCGATAACTATTTCGGCTTACGTATTCCATTTGCGGTTTCAACCTGATTTTGTTTCAATATTGAAGTCTGTGATAAGTTCTCGGCTTATTGACTTGTATCGATCAGGAATCAATCATCTCTCCGGACAATTTTTAAGTCTCGGAAGTGCTAACCAAAATTTTTGGTTTCTTTTATAGCGCTATTACCATGTGTTGGATGTTAGAGAACCAATTCAATGAAAGGTTTTTTTTTTTTGTTTAGAACGGTTAGAGTGTTCACCGGGGCAAATCGATGAACAAATCGTTTTTATAGTCACGGACGGCCTGTTTTTCGTTTATAGTCACAAACGGACTGTTTTTCATTTATACTCGCGGATGGACTGTTTTTCGTTTATTGTCACGAACAGACTGTTTTCGTTTATAGTTGCGGACAGACTGTTTTTCTTTTATAATCATGGACGGACTATTTTTTGTTTATAGTTGTGGACGGACAGTTTCGAGAATACATTTTGGAAAACTTTGGTGACGTCTCGCTTCCATTTTCCGATGGTATTTTTTGGTCGAGAGTTGAGTTAAAAGATGGGTTTTGACCTAAGGGTCGGATCATCTTGTGGAGTTAGATTGATTTAAAGATTGAGAAAAGATCGTATGGGCGACGGATCCGACCGGGATAGAGGAGGGACAGTCTATTGTGTTTAGACTAATAGGTATGATTTGTGGGTCAGGATCGACCAGAGGTCGGTCTAGCCATTTGTTCTGGTTGATTAGTTCGGACCTTGTCAGACAATCCAGTATTGTTGACTAGTCTGATCCTAACCTGAGTTCGGCCGAGTGGTCGGTGTAGGTCAGATGGTTTGGACGAGGTGAATAATCCAACCTAGGTGTATTGACTTGGTCAGGTTTGGTCAATCCGGACTGGATAATCCGACCGAGTCAAGTGGTCCGACCGGGTCAGGTAGACCGACCGGTTTGGATGGCCCAACCAGGTTAGGTGGTCCAACCAGTTCAGGTGGGCCGACCGAGTAGGTGGTCTGACCAGGTCAGGTAGACCGACCGGGTTGGGTGGTCCGACCAGGTCAGGTGATCCGACCGGGTCAGGTGGATCGAATAGTCTGACCGGATCAAATGGGTCAACCGGGCTGGATAGTCCGACCAGGTCAGGTGGACCAACCCGGTTGGATGGTCTGACTGGGTCAGATGATTGATCCAAACCTGGTCAGGTGATCTGAGTTTGCTGGTCTTAAGACCGAGATTTTTGGTTTGATCGTAAAATCAAGAACCGTTTGCTCAAGCGTACCGCTTTTCTTGATGAAATGTTTTTGTGGGTTTCGAGACGTGTGATTTTTTGTAAGATTTCTGTTTCTTTGTTTATACGACTTTTTAAAAAAAAATTTAGAGAGCAATTTGTAGGTTGCTATTGCGTAGATGAGAGATCAGTATGATAACAAAGATTTGCAAGGATTTCTAGAAATCATATTGCGTTTTATTATCGGAAAATTTCCAAAAATATCAAGTACATAGATGGCTATTTCGAATTAGGGGAGTATATGAGTATACGCACCCACCCACCCCCCTATTTTTTGGACAGGGGGACAGCTGAACTCGTCTTTTGACGAGTTGCCTATGTACCTCTTTTGGGGATCAAGCCGTCTCGTTGTTCAGTGTGTTGCCGTGAGGGTTTTACTTGACTGGCATTGTTTCTGGTGCGTTAATCACCTTGGTTCCTGTGTATGGATTGACGTCTTCTTCCAGGTTTTTCTCCTCCAGTTGGGTTTGAGCGTTGATCTCGGAAAAAAAAAAAATTCCAAAGCTGTTTCCGAGATAGCCTTTTTCGTGTTGTCTTCTTATGAAGCGTTTTCGGTCGTTGGTGAGCTTATTTTTGAGCGTTTGGGTTTCACCATCGAGGTCGTCACAATTTTCCTTAGCTTATGTTCAGCTAGAAATCAAAGGCGTGACTATTTTTGGCACCCCCAGATTGCTGGAATTATGTTCGGAGTCGGAAACTTAACGCCTAAGTGGTAGGTTGACAGGACCGCCTTCATGGCGTTTATCCATGGTGTTCCCATGATGACATTATAGATGGCTGGGATGTCGACGACGGCGAAGTCGACGATTTTTGTAACCTCCTTTGCCATCATGGGAAGTCTTATTGATCACATGGTCATTGATGTTACACCCGAGAAACCGGTAAGCGGTTTTGGCATTGGGATAACTTCGTCGAGATTGACGTTCATTCGCTTTAGAGTGTCGTGGAAGATAATGTTTACCATACTTCCCATATCGACGAGGATTCTTGCAACCTCGAGATCTCTGATTACGAGATCGATGGCGAGTGGATCGCAGTGGGGCTGGTCAATTCCATTAGTTTCTTCTTCGTCGAAGATTATGGCGTTTATCAGGCCCTGAGGAGAGGGTGACTGATTCAACCAGTTTGCGCTTGATTCAGTTTTTTGCCGGTAAGTTTTTATGGATGAAAACATATCGTGGTAGTATTGTGATCCTCCGATGATCATGTTTATCCTGCGATGGTTGTTGTCGTTTCCCCCGTTATGTTGTTTCCGTCCGTGTTTGTCGCCTGATTGGTTCCCTTGGGGAGTGTTCCCTGTCGAAGGGGTTCTTATCGTTTTTGGGCGGATGGTCAGTTTCTAAGATCAGATCCTTGATACCGATAATGCTGGAGATTTCTCCTGCGAGTAGTTTGGCCGTTAGTCTCGCACCAAGAACTTTGCAGTTCATACTAGAGTGCCCTCAAGTCTGGTGGAACTCGCAGAAGGTATTCTCACCGAAGGGATTTCGGGTCCAGGTGTTTCACGAGGTCCTTCCTTGTTCGGAAGTGGAATCAATGGCATAGTTATGCGCTCCCTGGGACTCCTTCCCCTCGTGATGGACGTACTTGTCATTACGAGAGTTTTTCCATTTTAGTTTTTGCTTTGAAGCATCTTTTGAAGATTTTCTCGCAGGCCTATACTTTTGAGACAAGACTTTTGTTTCCTCCTCCATGATCATGAAGTTCATGGCTTTGTGAAGAGCGTCCTGGATCGAGCACAGTTTTTCAAGAGTTATCCACTTCCTAAACTTTGATTTTTACCAAAGCGTTTTTCGGAGGGCGTCAATGGCCACCTTGTCGCTTATCTCGGTAACTCTCACCATGACGACTTTGAACTTATTCATGAAGTCACGGAGCGGCTTGTCTTCCTTCTGAGACAGGCTCCAAAAATCTACGTTGGAAGTTTCTTGATCCATAAACATGGAATATTGTTTGAGAAACTCTGAGGCAAGTTTGTCGAAGCTTCCGATGGAGTCTCGTTTTAGGCGTGTGAACCATTCAAACGCTGCTCTGTGGAGATTTTTGACGAAGAGGCGGCAGTAGCCGGCATCTCGTTCCCATTTCCTCAACATGGCCCTGCCCATGGCAATCTGGAAAGCTTGCAGATACGCTTTTGGGTCGGTGGTACCATTGTATACGGGAATTTTGATTTTCCTGGTATTCGAGATTTTCGTCCTAGTGATGTGTGCAGTGAAGGGAGTTTTTCGGGGTTCGTCAAGAAGTCGATCTATCTCCGGAGCAGCACTAGTGGCATGATGGATCTGGGACTTTACAGCTTTTACTTCAGCTGCCGTTTTGGTGACATAGTCGCGGAGATCCTGGATCTCGTCCAAATCGTTGCTAGCAGTTTTCCAAAGTTGTCGGCGTTTGCTGCGAGTAATATGGGTCTGCTTTTCGGCTAGCTTTTTTTGTTCGACCCAGAAGATATTCTCTTCTTCTTCCGTCATGGGTTTTTCGAACAAAGCATCCAACCAAGCAGCTCGACTTCGAGTCCTTCTCGGATGTACATCAGCGTCCTCGTTCGATTGCTCGGATTGATTGCTGATGTCTAATTTGATTCCCTTCGACAGGGGTTGTTTCGAGAGGTGGAGGGTTTTCAGAATTTTTCCATGTTCTGACAGGGGTTGTTTCGCTAGGGTTTAACCCTGACGGGTTTCCTTGCGCGTGTCCAGGCTGTCTAATGGTTTCGCGAAATCGATTATTCTCCCGCAGATTTTGGTAGTTCTGCGAGGAAAACAGCTCTAGTTCTTGCAGTTAGGGTTTCCACATGTTTTGTGATACACTAAAAGTGAATCCTTGCTACTGTCCAGTTAACAGTGGTTGTTGTAATACTTTAGATTCAATCCAGAGGACCAGTTTACACTTTATCTTTATAGGATCAGTATCAAGCTAAGACAATATGGGGTTTTGAAACTAAATAAAAATAACAAGCAAGTAACACAATTGATTGGTTTTCGGATGATTAAAACTGCTAGCCTAGGGTGGTTCAGTTGGGTGTCAAACAAATGTGATCCAAATAATTATTCAAGTTTTATTAAGGACGGTCTAGAACTCGGAGCAAGCAACTCGGAACAGCCTACTTTCGCAGTGCTGCTCCCTACGCCAATCAGCCTTAGATTCTAAACTTTCACTTGGCCTGAGTCGATGGCGAGCAGTATAGAACAGGTCCGATATGTTCACAAAACACCCTAATATCTACTTTCGCTGATTAGGGATGCAATGCTCATTCAAGTTATGTATAGCAACCTAAAACACTTTTGCTGGATAGATTAAACCTAAAATCAGGCACTAAGCAGTTAACTTGATGAAGGTTAAGAGCAACAGTGAATGAAGACAATTGATTTAAGACTTATCTATGTTTAGCTCGCTGATCTAACACCCTAACACCCTAGACTAAGAAAGGCAACTACTCAGCCATAGCCACAAAGAACTCAGAGTTTAGAATTGAATAATACATCACTGCAATTAAAGAAAATAAGAATAGGGTTCAGGGAATTCTTCTCTAGGGTGAGAGAGATGAAGCCTTCTCCCTTTACAAATAGCCAAATCGCCAATGAATCAATATAGATCTCTTGTTCTTGTGTTTTCTCTCTTAAATATAGCTTAGCAATTATAGAAAAAATAGAAGAAGATAATATATGCAGGTTCCTGGCAGCTGGGAGAGAGAAAAGGGAAAATTAGGGCAAACCTCGAGTTATTAGTGGTTTCTTTAAAAATCTCTGCCGCGGGAGCAGGCACTCAGTTTCTCCGCTCGATCGGGAGCACCCGTCTGCTTGCTCCGGTTTGCTTGCTCCCTTGCCTTCTTTTGGGCAGAAAAGACCCAAATTGCATCAATTTTCTCATTTACTCCTCCAGTAGCCTCCTAACCTGTTGTAGACCTGAAATGACTCTAAAAGACTAGGAAAACTCGATGTAAGCTTGAAAACCCTTGAGAAAACAATATGTACAAGGTGTCAAAAACACCACATATCAATTTCCCGAGACTTAGATCCTTGTTTGTCCTCAAACAATGTCAAGTATCAAGAACAGGGAGAAAGGTTTGAAAGTGTGGGAATTCTCCTATTCTCAGCAACCATACTTTAATCTCAAATCTCTGAACCATACAAGTAGTAAACTAGGACAACACACCCTTACCAAAACCCCACTGACCGCTGTTCAAAATCGGCTCCATACTCTATATCTCAAATCTGCAAAAGTGACACTTTCTAGACCAAGCTCCTTACATTCAATTAAGAGTAGCGTGAGCTTCTCATCACATGCATCATTCAGGTAGACAGTTCTCGGTATTAAACAGGCTATTTGATGGTGGAGGTAAGAGTGTTTAGGGGTTACCATTTCTTTGTAGAGGATGCAGGATATCGCACAAAATAGCAAGAGAGGATAGATCCATTGATGTCCACAGCCTCTACTCGTTTTTGCTTGCTCCCCTGCCCCAGCTCCTTTTGTTTTTTTACCTCACGATTTGGCACCCACTCTTCTGTTGGACCATTCCAGTAGCTCATGTCAGATTTCTTTTTTTCCCTTTTCCATCACCTTGTTCTCGATTTTTTTTTTAAGACATGAATGGTATGGTGATGTGACAAAGAAGGAGGTAATACATGAAGACTTTTGTGCCACTGGTGGTCCTATTTACTCAACCCTTCTGGTTCTTTTGCCCTTGCTCTCTTTTTCTTTCTTTGCAGCAGTAATGAGTAAGAGGCTGCGTCGATCCTTTTCTCTCTGACTTTTTTGCACATATCTGCACATATAACACTGAAAACAAATGCATGAAGGTGGAGTAAAGGCTAAGGTGCAAGGTAGGAACTAGCTAAAAATGAGCTAGTCACTCAGGATCAGCAAGATGGATAAAAATAATAAGAAGTCATGAGTGTGTTCTCGTTTCCTTGATCTAATGCCCACAACAAGAAGAGTTACAGTCAAGATTAGGTTCAAGTTAAATCAAGCTAAGTCTTTCTAATGTAACTTCGACAAGCCGAAATCTTACGGAGAACCAAATGAGATAATGTCAGGGTTTTCTAGGTCCACATGTGGGTCTTTCGTCACTGCTAAGGTCACTGAATAAGATAACTAAAGCACAAGGTGGTTAGTGATCAACACAGAATAAGGTCTTAATTCCCACAAGGTTTTGACTGACTCGATCCTAAAAACTGACTTAAAAAGACTCAAAAACAAAACAAAAGAAAGAAACGAGTTGGTAAACGACGAAGACGCTCCCCCAGACTTAGTTCACAACGTCTCGGTGTGAAAATAAATCAGAGAGAAGGTACAAACAAGAATATGAATTTTTTTTATTTATTTTTTTGGTCGAGATACTTACCTAAGTGGAGCATCCGTCTGCTTGCTCCCTCCAGGATGCTCTGATTCTGGAGCAAAGTATCTCAAATTTTTTGGGTTTTAACTTAAACACAAAAACTAAAATAAAAAATAAGCAAAACAAAACAAGACCAAATTATATTTATACTTACTAGTGGGTTGCCTCCCACCAAGAGTTTGGTTTAAGTCACTAGCTTGACTTGATGACATGGATCAGTCGGGTTGAGCATGAGGGCTTGTTCCAAAACAAGCTCCACAGTCAGACATGTTCAGCTTCAATACTCTGCTTAACAACCCTTTCACAACAACTTCTCCTTTCTCTTTCAGCTCATGTGTGAGAATAATTCTAATTTTAGAGAAAGGTTTAGAGGTACCTTTGCACTTTACCTCAGTGATTTCTCATCACACACGAGGTATTAAAGTCATTATAGGATTACTCTTGATCCTTTTCTTCTGGACTTTTTCCTTGACCCTTGCATTCTCATTGAGCTCCTTGGTATAAGCATGAGAATCTCCATCCAGGACTTCCTTGATCTCACTCTTTTCACCAAGCTCCCTCTTTGGAACAAGCCTCAACCTTGCTCCGCTATTTGGAACAACCTTCAGCATTGCTCCTCTGATTACTGAGATTCAAGATGCATGCAGTGTGGGAATTCTGGTGGGAACAGTCTCATAGAAAATTTTCTTGTTGATGTTGGAGAAGAAGACTCTCTTATTAGGCATGTCGATTATTGCTCTCACTGTAGCATGAATGCTCTTCCAAAGATCAAAAGCATCTCATGATCCTTACTCATCTCACCAACTTGAAATTCAGTATGGAGCATACAGTCCTCTACTTGGACATCAAGATTGCGAATGGTACCATAAGGGACTGATGTGGAAGAGTTTGCAAAAGCCAGAGTCATAAGAGCAGGCTAAACATCAACAATACCCAACTCGTCTATTATCGCCTTTGATAGAAGATTCACATAAGATCCATAAAGAACTTCCTTGAATTCCACTCCAGCAATGAAACATAGAAAGAAAACTTTCCAGGATCATCAACTTTAGGCAATATCTTCAGTGAAAATGTAAACAGTGCTCTAGTATAGAGGGCCTTGATCTCTTCTTGAGTTTCTCTATAGTTTTTAAAGAGCATGAGCAATGGATGAATCTGTCGAGCATCTTCGAATGCAAGCTCTTTAGGAAGCTTTCTCACCATCTTGTTAAACCCAGCCAGCTGCTCTGCACTAATGGGATCCATCAGATGTTTAGGAGGAATTGAATAGGGAACCTTAGGAACATAGACTCGCACTAGTGGAATCTAAGTAGGCTCGTCGGGAGCAATCACTTCAAAGCTAGCAGAGTGCTCTGTTCTTTCTTCTGCGCTAGGAGCAGTCTCAACAAATGGCTGCTCCGTTTTGTTTTCCTCAGACCTCTCACATCTCAGCTTTACTACATTACAGTGCTGGGCCCTAGGATTTTTATCAATTTTTCCAGGGAGCATCCCTTCGTGCCTCTTGACACTCTCAGCTGTTTGAGCAAGCTGAACATCAATCCTCCTTATGTGATTGTTGACAGTATCGTTCTTTGTATCCAGCTCAGTGAACATGTTGTCCATCCTGGTGTTGATGTATGTGGTAACCTGATTCAGTGCTTTGACCTGAACCTGTTGGCTCTGCAATAGTTGTTGCATCATATTGCTCAGATTTTTCAGCTCATCCTGTGAACTGCTCACAGAAGATGAATCGGCTTGTTGGTTGCTCTGCCGCTGTTGCTGGTTCTGATTCTGATTTTAACCCACGAAACGGTTCTGAGCCTGACTGAAAATGAAGGTTTTACCCTGAAAGTTCTGCGGGAAGCCTTGCTGATACCCTCCTCCTTGAGCCTGGTTGTTCTGCACCTGGTCACCAGTGTTCTCCACGTTGTTGCTCTTGTAAGAGAGCAATTGCGGTTTAGTCCTGATATTGGGGTTTTGGATGTAGTTCATGTTCTTCACATACCCCTGTCCATTGATGTAGCTAATCTCTTTCTGGTTGTTCTTTTTCTTTTCAGCCTTTGGAGCAACCTCTTGAGTATCCTGAATCTGCTCAGTCGTAGTTTCTTCCATGATGAAGATTTTCCCTTGGTTGCTCTTCAGTAGTAAATCAATCTTGGCAGACAATTCTTCTTTCCACTTGGTATCGACACTGTTCACCTTCATGGAGCGGTCATTCTCTTGGTTTTTATTGGCAGAGCTAGCAGCCATGTTCTCAATCAGTTCGAATGCTCCAGCAGTAGACTGTGTCATGAAATCTCCATTGCTTGTAGAGTTCAGAGCATTGTGAAATTCTCAGTCAACTCCATCATAGAATATGCCCAGAATGTGATCTTTGTCAAAACAATGATGAGGACACTCTCTAAGGGTGTCATTGAACCTTTCCCAAGCATCACAAAATGGCTCATTAGCATGCTATTTGAAAGAAGAGATCTTGTTCCGCAGAGCAGCTGTTTTTGCCTTTGTGTAGAAATGGCTCAAGAAGGCTGAATGCACCTGCTCCAA
This sequence comes from Sinapis alba, assembly GCA_012274485.2. Lineage (NCBI taxonomy): Eukaryota > Viridiplantae > Streptophyta > Magnoliopsida > Brassicales > Brassicaceae > Sinapis > Sinapis alba. Next base: position 67,832 of record MU106030.1, read on the forward strand.
CGTGGTAAGAGAGCCGGTTGGCAGTGACTTCAACCATCTTGAAGCCTTGTCAGCAAGAGAAAATGAGAACAACATACACTTTATAAAATCAGGTGAAACCCCATTCGATCTTGCCATAGCTCATATCTCCTCAAAAGCCTCAATATGTTCCATTGGAATTTCAGCCGGAAGACCATGTAACATCTTTCTCTGTTACCAGATTGATCATAGCAGGCTTGATCTCAAAATCTTGTCTTGCACAAGGTTGTAGAGCAATGGTAGAGCGAGTAGTGGGGAAATTGGTTGGCAGGTTTCTTTGCCCAATCGGAGCAGCTTGCTTCTGTTGTTGATATTGTTGTTGCGCAGCTTGTAGAACAGCATGTTGTTGTGCTTGGATGGTCTGTTGCATTTGTTGCATCTTCTCTTGCATTTGGGGCATTGTGGCAGCGAGATTCTCTTGATGGCCATGATCACCCATTGTGGTGTTGTCTGACCTTAGTTTGTCCTTTCTAATTTTGCTAGCTCCTGGTTGCTAAGAGTCACTAATTCTCCTAGTTCGTTTCTTTGGGTACATCTACTGGTCATGCACCTGGAGCATTAGTTGTAGCAAAAAGGGTAGAGCAAGTTAGAAGTCTTAGACTAAATAAATAACCAAAAAATAAAGGTAATGGCTGGTCCCCGTCGCAACGGCGCCAAAACTTGATACACTAAACATGAATCTTTGTTATTGTCAAGTTAACAGTGGTTGTTGTAATACTATAGATTCAATCCAGAGGATCAATTTACAGTTTATCTTTATAGGATCAATATCAAGCTAAGACAATATGGGGTTTTGAAACTAAATAAAAATAACAAGCAAGTAACACAATTGATTGGTTTTCGGATGATTAAAATTGTTAGCCTAGGGTAGTTCAGTCGAGTGTCAGACAAATGTAAGTCAAATAATTATTTAAGTTTTATTAAGGACTGGTCTATAACTCGGAGCAAGCAACTCGGAACAACCTACTTTCGCAGTGCTGCTCCCTACGCCAATCAGCCTTAGATCCTAAACTTTTGGTTTGGTCTGAGATTGATGACGAGCAGTATAGAACATGTCCGATATGTTCACAAAACATCCTAATATCTACTTTCTCTAATTAGGGATGCAATGCTCATTCAAGTTATGTCTAGCAACCTAAAACACTTTTGATGAATAGATTAAACCTAATATCAGGCACTAAGCAGTTAACTTGATGAAGGTTAAGAGCAACAAAATGAAGACAATTGATTTAAGATTTATCTATGTTTAGCTCACGGATCTAACACCCTAACACCCTAGACCAAGCAAGGCAACTACTAAGCCATAGACACAAAGAACTAAGAGTTTAGAACTGAATAATACATCACCGCAATTAAAAGAAATAAGAATGGGTTCAGGGAATTCTTCTCTAGGGTGAGAGAGATGAAGCCTTCTCCCTTTACAAATCGCCAATGAATCAATATAGATCTCTTGTTCTTGATTTTCTCTCTTAAAGATAGCTTAGCAACTAATAGAAAAATAGAAGAAGATAATATATGCAGGTTCCTGGCGGCTGGGAGAGAGAAGAGGGAAATTAGGGTAAACCCCGAGTTATTAGTGATTTCCTTAAAAATCTCTGCCGCGGGAGCATGCACTCGGTTGCTCCGCTCAATCGGGAGCACCCTTCTGCTTGCTCCGGTTTGCTTGCTCCCTTGCCTTCTTTTGGGCAGAAAAGATCCAAAGTGCATCAATTTCCTCATGTACTCTTCCAGTAACCTCCTAACATGTTTTAGACTTGAAATGACTCCAAAATACTTAGGAAAACTCGATGTAAGCTTGAAAAACCTTGAGAAAACAATATGTACAAAGTGTCAAAAACATCACATATCATTTAACAATAGACTCCACGAGCTAATCACGTTCATCCATCCTTTTTTAAAGGCAAAAAAAATATATTTTTCACCTTTTCGAACGCCACGATGTTAGCGCTTGCGTTCACCGTAAAGACGTTCGCAGCTGGGGTGACTTCAACATTGTCGCAGGTGACATCACCGTCGCGAGGTGTCATCACCGTCGCGAGGTGGTTGGTTGTTCTGGTCGTCTACAGACATGTTTGGTTGAGCGTTGCGCGAATGTGTGTTAGATTGATCTGTACCCCCTCCTTCTAGCGCCAAACTGTGGGAACCGAAATTCGCACTGTCGATTTCCGTTGAATTAAGGAAAGTTAGGAAACCCTAGATTTCCCTAAGGTCTCGAATTTGTGCTAAACCAATCGACAACAACCAAGCAATTAATACAAACAAGAACAATGATTATGAAAAATGAGTAAAAGAGATTGAGAGCAAAGTAGATCCTTATTCCGAATTCACGGAGATCGAGTACAAAAAATTCAGTCTTTGGCTACAAAAGCTGCTGACGAGATTTCCTAGTTTTAGCAACTGAAAACAAAAACCTTAATTGAGTCGCAACTCGCTAAAAATGGAAAGTTTCCTAAATTTCTCTAAGTGCTGGTTTGCAGAGAAAAGCATGTGTCTCGAAAGAAGTCTTGAGTCTTGTTTATATACTCATCCAAGGTAGATGGTGTCTTCCCGTAATGTCCCTGATCTGAGTTTATCTTTTGCGGAAGTTCTCCTTTTTCTTCTTGATTTTCATGTTTATCTGGAAACTTGACGTTTATCTCTTTTTCCATTTATCTTTTTGGAAAACAAGTAGACCGTCAAAATGAATGGGCCTCCTTCTCGACCAGCGTTTTATAAGTGGGCCGTTATCATGATTGGACCCTTTTGTGCCGTTTTATAACTTAACCGTTTTACGATTTTTTTGGGAGAAACAATTATTCGTTAGAAGCTAACTGTCATTTCCTCCGAGATAAATGGTAAATGGATGATTGGTCATGACGTTATTGTTTAGTTAACCGTTTGTCCTTCTATACAAACATTTGGACTTAGATTTTTACGAAAGACGAGTCTTGCGATTTTTATTGTAAAAATCTAACAACAAGTCCGATCGAGACGAAAAGAAAGCCCGTGTGATCAGGACTTCGAGAGTTTTCACATGGCTTGGATGAAAAGGCTTTGGGTCGTGAAGTGTCCCCGCCCTAGAACAGGATGAACTGATCCGTGGATTGTCCCCATCCTAGGGCGGGATGGTTGATCTTCGCCTGCCCCGCCCTAGGACGGGATGCTTGGGACAAGGTGTGCCCCGCCATAGGATGGCGTGGATGGACAAGGTGTGCCCCGCCCTAGGGCGGGGTGGTCGGATGAGGTGTGCTCTACCCTAAGGTGGAGTGGATGGGATGATGGTGTGTGCCCTGCCCTAGGGCGGGGTGAATGGTGATGGTTCGTACCCCGCCCTATGGCGGGATGGATGATGGTGGCTAGTGCCCCGCCCTAGGGCGGGGCGGATAGTGATGGGTATGCCACACCCTAGGGCGGGGTGGTTGGCAAGGATGTGCCCCGCCCTAGGGTGGGGTGGTAGGAATGGATGTGCCCCGCCCTTGGGCGGGGTGAAGGGATCCGGCTTGTGCCCCACCCTAGGGCGGGGTAAATGGAATGGACTTTGTGCTATTGACTTGATCATTACGTATATGAAGTGGGTGGCTTGGTTCGATCCTCAATCCTTTTCTGAAGTTGTTCTTGTAAGGTTTAACAGAAGAATCCGAGTATATGTCTTGGACGTTGATTTCAGAATTACCGTTTTTGCCCCAACACCCACCGATGAGTTTCGTCTCTCTTACTAAAACCCAACCAAACTCAGTTCAAACAAAAATCAAAGACACTTTACCTAATAAACAAACCAATGCCAAATTCATATAAAACAATACATATAGTCTCAAAGGACACATATATAAATTACGTAAAGTTAAACCTCTTTCAAAATGTTTGATCCTAAACTAATAGAGTCAGTCATTAAACATGATTTTAGAGAAGAAATACAAAACAAAAATTTCGTAAAGTAAAAAGTAAAAATAACACACACAAAAGAAGATTAGAACCAAGAGAGTTGGAGCTCTAGTTTTTGTTGTTAGAAGGTTCACCGGTCCAATAAGTTTTAACAGCAACTAGAATTTTCTCATGGTTGTACGGACCTTTCTCATGATCCACAATCTGAGTGTTCCACTTCATTCCCCTCACTATCTTCTCTACTTTCGTTAACATCTCCACATTATCTCTTAACACAACCGTTCCTTCTGGTCTCAGTATTCTATCCATCTCCAACAATATCAGCGTCAAATCACACCTTACAACACAAAACAAATCAACCATTAAATGCGTTTACAACCATATGAAATAAACAACTTATAAATAACAGCCCTACAAATAAATCTTACTTGTTTTTGTATAAAGTGAACAATCCTCCTGCGTGAATCATATCATAAGTTCTTGGATAAGTAGAGAATCCTTCACACCAATCTTGATACGTCCCGATCAATCCACGCTCGTAGATCACGCCTAACGTCTGTTTCTCAGCATCGACGGGAACAACATTCATGACCCAAGATGGGTATTTAAGCATCGACGCAGCGAACCCACCAAGGTAAGCGTTCATGTCCATTATGTTCCTGAATCTTCCACGAGAAAGCTCTGGGACTATCTTCTTGTAATGAGCGATCCTCTCTTTCCAAACCTCGTTGTCTTCTCTGAACTTCTCAGTGTTTATGTCTTGTATGGTTTCTCTGAGGATCCTAGGAGGTACCGCGAATGCTCGGTCTGGCCAATCCTCGAGCGCACCACCTGCTGATTCCTCTGGATTATTTGTATTTGGTAACGGTGTTACGCAAGGTTCCAAGTCTTTGTACCTAAGACCGAGAGTGTTCAAATTTTGATTCTTACAAAAAGTTAGACTAGATGTAGACATGAGTATGGGAGTTACCAAGCAGAATCTGCGTTGTCCGAGCTGCATATGGGAGGTGATTTGTTGTTTTGTTTGAGCTTCTTACACTCAATGTGATTGATAGGCTTTTGCCAAATGGACAAGTCACCTTTTTCAATCACTTTCTTCCAGCAAAGACTCTTTGCTACATCTTCTATTGAATCTTGTTCTTTTTTTAAATCCTCCTCTGTTCTTTCCCAACCTCTCCAGTACTGTTTCCAGTTAATCGGTGGGCCTGAGAGGATCCAGTAACCGCCCGGTCTTAGAACTCGGTCCACCTCCATCAGGTACAAACCATCTGCACAAGAGTTTAGTGTTAGTGTTCTTCCTCAGCTGTGAATAGAAAAAGAGCTTAGTATCATTACCATTTTTAAACCAAGGGATCAAACAACGAGAACAATGAGCAAGATCAAAAGCTCTAGCTGGATAAGGAAGCCTTCTTGATCCCATGATTCCAATTATCGCAGGAACTCCACGTTCTAAAGCAAACTGGACTTGAGCTTCATGAGTGTCTCTTGGAGCAAAAGACACAGCCATAATGTCTCTCTTCAAGAGATAAGCACCAAAACTAGCAACCTAACAAATAAAAAAGAACAATCATCAATCAATGAAACATTTACAAAGACAAAAGGAGATGAGTTTGAAAAAACTTACACCACATCCAGTGTCAATAGCTGTCCTGATTCCACCATTAGTAAGAGGAATGAGCCTAGCAATGTCATCAATATAAGCATCAGCTCCACGAGGAAACATAGTTCCACCACCGGGGAATCTAAACCGGTCACCTTCTACTTGAATCCAGTTTTGGACTGCTTTCTCAACACTGAGCTCTTTATGAGGGATGTTGCCATACCAAGCATAGTCTCTGCTTTGAGGCCATTTGAATGGAATCTTGTAGTTTGGTGGAGGAGGAATCAAACAATAGAGAAGCTCATCTTTTGAAGGACAGTGCCTTTCTCTATATTTCATCATGTTCCTATCGAATCTCCTTCCTCTTTGCCGATCTTCACAAGGTGTGTATTCACTGAGGGATAAGTCACATGGTTCAAAGTACTTGATGGTTTGGTTTATTACCTTGAATTCATCCTGATTATGGCTTTTGGAATCTAATGACTCAGAAGATGAGGAGGAGGAGGTAGAAGAAGAAGGATTTGATTGAGTCTGGCATCCCATTTTGGAGTAAGAAGCAGGGAGATTGTTGTTCTGCCATGCGCCTAAAACGTAAAATAAAATACAGAGTCCACTTACACCAAGAATCAAAGTTAGTTTCTTTCTTCTTGCTTCTGTTTGGTGATGTTGACCAGTGTTCTCTTTAGCCATTCTTGTGTGCAAAGGCTGAAACTTTATCAGAGGGGAAAGAGACTGAGACAGAAACAGAACAGAGAAGAAAATATGGAAAATCAAAGTCTTCTGTAGATGTTATTTATTGAAGTTACAAATTGTGATTAATGAATAATGAGAAGGCCATGGTGGATTTTGTAAAGGAATGTCAAATGTGAATCAAGACCATCATAAAAACTAGTAATGTGACAAGATTTTTGAACAATTGGAAAAAGAGAAAAACAAAAGAAGGTAAAAAAAGGAGAGACCATCTCTATTCTTTACCAAAACAAGAACCAAGATCAGTTAACTAGCGAGAAAATAGGAGGTTGACCAAGAACAGCCTCACTTTCCTCCATTGCCTCCTTTAATCTCGTTTAACCATATATACACAAACATTGCTTCTTGAATGATATGAAACTTAAATATACATATACATAAATGTATGGAATATTTAAATAATAAATGGGTACATTTTAAGAGAAAATAACTGTATTCTGACACTTTGTATCAGACTTATTGGAATGCAGATTAATGATATTGACACTTTCTGTCAGACTTATAATTCCCATTATGTTAGAGAAACATGCTTCTTGTTCAAAACATGCTTCTTGTTCAAAAACGATTTTTTTCATGTTAGAGAACTTCACACGCATATTACAGACATGTATATATAGCAATGGAAGCAACCACAAGTATGGAGTGTAGTGTTTACCTTGAATGCACGAGAAATTTGTCAAAGGCTTTGGAGTAAAACTGGATCTCTATTTTTTTTTTTTTTTGAAACACAACATATTCTTCATTTATAACTTAAACGATTACATGGACAAAGACAACATCAAACATATAATGTGCAGTCCTTTTGGAAATTTCAAGAGCAAAGCAAAATAAAGATAGAGACACAAACTTATAAAAGTTTGATAGAGTGTCGAAATTTAATTCAAAGGAGCCACTCGCAAATAATCTCATAAAGAAAGTACTGCGTCCTTCAAATTTTTCAGACTTGGAAATAGTCACCGTATATCGTGACGTTGAGCGCTCCACAACCTCAAGTTTCACCGGGATGAATCTCGTTGTATCTTCCGGTCCCAAACGAACCATTACACAAGATAACAAGCGGCTAGAAAAACGACAATACACTTTGGCTTTGACACCAAGAGAAATGTACCTCTTATGCAGAGGAGTTTTGGTGGAAAGATTCACTCCTACCAAAAGGAGGATGGATGAAAACGATCTCTCATGGCCCTGGCATGAGGAAATTTGGCTAGCCACTGTTGTAAGAGAAGTGGCTAAGGGACTACAATCTTCACTCTTTAAAAGACTCTGCCCAAATATGAGTGATTCGATACTTGTTGCTCTTGTCAGAGTTGAATGTTGATGATGAACTTTATTTGAAGTCTCTGGATTAACTCCAGAGATTGCACCAGGAAGAAAAACATGTATTTGTCGATGATTATGTGCAAACAGCCAGGTTAACCATGGAACCCATGGATGAGACAATTCATAAATTTTCCCTTTCATGTCGACGTACAAAGATATGAGCTTGGCTATAGATTTCAATGGAGCAAGCAACGATTTCAGACAGACACTTCCACGTCCAGCATTACCGTGCCGGAGCCAGGAAGATTTGACAAAAACAAAGTTGAGCCACTGGATCTCTATATAATCTATGGATTCAAAGCATCAAAACATATTTATGTTGCACGTTCCTTGGTTGCCTATTATTAGGTTTTCTGTGTACACTACTTGCAAGGCTTTCTGCTTCTACTTTGACTGAGATAAATCTACATATCCTCTAAATCCCTTAAAGCAAGTCTCCTCCTCTGCGAGACGTGTAGGGCAAATCTTGTTCGAGGAAATCAAGCTTAAGATGCTAACTGCAAATATTCTAGAAATTGGTTTCTTGCAATGTTTTAAAAATCATACCTGCTATCAAACCGAACTTTTTGGGTTATGAGTCATTATGGTTCAACCGGGTTTGATCAGGTTCAACTAGGTTAGATTGAATTTACCGATGTTTTGTTAATAATGCATATTATTTAAGTGATTCATATCATATAAAAAAATTCATTAACCATAATGTTTAAAAAAAACTTTAAAATAACAAATTCAAAATGTAATAAAATCAATAAATAATTTAATATTTAAAATTTAAAATCGAAAAAGAAAATAGCACATTTAAACTTCATTCACTACAAGAAAAGAAGGCAATTTCTGACCGATTTTCTCACCGAAAATTATGGTCAGAAATTTCCAACCGATACCAACGGATTTTATAATTGGTCAGAAATTTCTGACGGAAAGAAGTTGGACAGAAAACGGTCGGAAATTTCTGACCGTTTTCCGACAAATAAATTTTAAAATTGTAGCCGTTAGATATCCGTTAGAAATCTATCAGAACTTTTTGACAGAACTTTTTTGTCGGAAATCCGTCAGAAATTTCTGACCGATTTCTGACCGAAATTCTCACTTTTTTTCTAGCCGTTTGTAACCGTTGGAAATCGGTCAGAAACGGTCAGGAAACGGTCAGAAAACGGTCAGAAAACGGTCAGAAAATTTTCTATATATATCAGAACCATACAGCTTCCTCAACGACAGATTATACTTAAAAAAAAAATTCTACAAAAGAAAATGTCTTCATCAAATCATAATCAATATTTCAGATCTTGGATGGATCAAAATCATCAAGATCCATCGACTGGACTTCTAACAGAAGAATTTGTTGAAGGTCTTCAACAATTCATGTCATTTGCCTCAAACCACGAAAGGACGTTGCAAACGGGTAAGATGTATTGTCCTTGTCCAGTTTGTCAAAATTGTAGATTTGGTACTGTTAGTGGTGTATGGAAACACTTATATAGTAGAGGATTTATGGCGGGTTATAAAGTTTGGTATTCGCATGGTGAAACTGATTTAATGGTGAATTTTGGTAGTACTAGTCAAGAAAATAATTTGGAAGGAGTAGGAGAACCCCAAGAAGGTTTAAATGAACCTATAGGAACTGATGAATCCCTTATGAGGAGATCCTTTTTTGTCCATGATTCTATGAAGGAAGATCTGGTGGTTTGAGAGAGAAAAGGGTTGAATTTGATGATGATGGATGGGTTGATTGGATGATCTTCAGAAATGATCTATGGACTGATCAAATCTTGTATAGATGTGTTAGTGATCAAGAGAATGAACTCTGATTTCAATCACAAACAAGATGCAATTGGAGAATGAACTCCTTAGCAATCAATGTTCATATGATGAACAAGGGATTCACAAAGTTTAGAGAGAGTTTGATAAAAAAATGAATAATAGTTTCTAAAACAAAAGAGAGTATAAGTAGCAAAAAGAAAGTTGAAAAGTCTTAAAATTTGTAGAAATTGAAAAATAAAGAAATAAAAACAAGGCAAGACTAAAGACTGAATCTTTGAAGAGTTGGGTTGAATCTTTGACATGATTTTCGAAATTGTTTGCTCTGGTTCAGAATAAACCAAGCAAACAATTGCTCCTTTGTTTCTTGGACCTTAATTTTGTGGCTGGCCCATCAGCAAGACATATTGGATCCTTAACTTGTGTATTTGATCTCTTCTTGGGATGAAAAAGCCATAATCAGCTCCAACTCCTTTCCAACTCATTGGGTACTGTCAGCTCCATCCAGCTCGTCTAGATCCAAATCAGCAACAGGTTCAGTCAGGGTTGCATCATCCCCTCCTCCTTTAAAAATATTTGTCCTCAAATATATATCTCCTACATCAAAAGGAAACAAGTAAGAAGTGAGACAAATGATCAAGAAAATAAGCATGAAAGCAACATCAAAGTAAGGTTTTGGACATAAACTTCCTTGGAGTTTTGAATCCATTTTCCTCAAGTACTTCCACCTCCAAATCTCAGGCTTATAAGATTTGCATTTGCTATTGTTCCTAGCAATTATCTGAGACTCATGCTGCTGTTCCTGGATACTCAAAATAGAGACTAGATATCCAGTGTCATATAGGAAAAACATGTTCTTAATCTGATCAATAACCAAGCATTTCTTTCTGAGAACATGTTGCACTTGTTTCAGACTTTTAAGATACACATCAAAGTATGTATTGTAAACCAGAATGGTATCAAGACACTCAATAACATAGAACAACTTCAAGTTGTGCCTAACTTTCTCAGAATCAGAACACAAAAGTTTAAGTTCAAGATCAGATTCAGAATCAATTAGCACATGTCTCACAGATTTAGCATGACTTTCAAAGAATGTGCTGTACACTAATATATCCTCACAGCTAAATACAACATCATTATGCAAGCTTGATCTCAAAACAAACCAAGATTTATCAGTTTTAGAACAAGCATTAACAAGTTTTAAAACAGAATCACAAATAAAATCGGTTTCAGCTCTAAGTAATTTTGTTTTCTGCAAATTCCTAACCATAAGCTCTTTCCAGGCAAGTGTGGAAGAAAACAAATCATCAGTGGTCAGTTCATGTCTAGAATAACTCAGATCAAAGTCATTATCTTCAAAGCAAGCAAAAGAATTACAAGGTTTTCTGAAACATAAATCAGATTGTTGCCAAATAACCTCAATTCTCTTTTCAGGGTGATCAAGGCTTTTGTTAAGTCCCATAAATTGATCCAAAATCAAAACAAGACCAGGATTGAGTTCACTAACAGGCTGAATACATTTTTGATCAGAGAGTTTATTTGGTTCAAATACTTTAAAAGATTTAATCATGTTTTCAAAAACAAAGTTTGAAACACAAAATTCTTTTACCTTGTCTAGACCAAAATGTTTGACATCACTAGAACTGACCTTAATAAACATTTGAGGCAGAGAACTAGCCATAACAAGTTCCTTACAGTGCTCTTGAGAGTTAGGAGATAAAGTTGCATGAGTTGTTTCTGGTTCCAAGCTTATTTGCTGCTCCAACACTTCAGTTTTTGTTAAACTCTTCTGCTCTGTTTCTGGTGAGGGTTCTTCTGCGACCTGAGATACTGAGACAATACTACTCGGTTTCCCCGGTTCAAGATGAGTTAGTTCATCAAAGGTTTCATTGACAAAAAGTTCAGACTGGGGAGAAAAAAGAGAAAACTCATTTTTTGTCTCAAGTTCTTTACTTACCTTAGATGACTCTGTTTCCAGCTCTTGGATGATCTGCTCCTGCTTGCTGGAACTCATTGGGTCAGGAACCTTTGAGGAAGGTAGTGTGGATGGTCTCACTTTCTGGTCTTTTGAAAACTCATTGATTACTTGTTGTGCAATCCTTTTGAAATTATCTTGAAACAGCTGGCTGTGCAAATAATCAAGTTCTGCTTGTTGTTTCTGAGACTTCTTTATGGGATCACGACCATAGCAAGCACATTTCTCTTCTCGGGCATGTCTAGGATGTTCTCTGATCCTCCTAATTGGTTCCTCTTGCCTCCCTGGTCGTGCCTTTTCCTGCACAAAATCAGAATGGTTAAAAACCGATTTTTCTTTTCTTATCAATTTCTGTCTTTTTCCAGCAAACTCTTTGTGAAAGAACTGAATTGATCATGATGTGTGCTCCTCCTGTTAAGCTTTTCCAGTGACCTCCTAGATAGTATCCTTTCCTGCTCATAACCAGACTCATCAATATCATATGAATCTCTTTTTCTCATAGTTTTTTCTCTTCTTTCCAAGGCTGCTTTTGTAGCAGAGTTAAACAAGTTGTAATCTAACTCCTTTTCAGGACGTCTCCTTTTGTCATTGCTTCCTCTAGACATGGCTTCCTGTTAAGAAACTCAACAAGAAAATTAGCACATATATGAATAGCCTAAGCCTCACTTCTCTCAAGTGTTTCTCTCTGATTTTTCTGTGATTTTTCTCTTGTGAAACCAGTAGCTCAGCAACAAACAAAGATCAAGCCTTTAGAGATCAATTCCCCAACCCCAAAACAGAAGAAAGAGATAGAAAGATTGCAAGATTTTTGTTTGCAAGAGGCTTTACCACCAGTGGCTGGATTTCTCTTCAGCCAAGTTAGATTTCTCTTCAACTTTTTCTTAAATCTTATCGATTTGTTTTTTTTAATTTTTTTTTAAAATCTGGTTGGCCCTCTTGCAGATACACAGATAGAAAGGTAAGAACTTTATGAGAAAATTGCAGAGAAAAAGAAATCAGATTCTCCAAAACAAAGAAGAAGAAATCAAACACAGATTTTTGAGAGTTTCAGATTCAAACCCAGATCAAAGAGCCTTCAAATCTGCTCTGATACCACTTGATGAATCCCTTATGAGGAGATCATTTTTTTTCCCTGATTCTATGAAGGAAGATCTGGTGGTTTGAGAGAGAAAAGGGTTAAATTTGATGATGATGGATGGGTTGATTGGATGATCTTCTGAAATGATCTATGGACTGATCAAATCTTGTATAGATGTGTTAGTGATCAAGAGAATGAACTCTGATTTCAATCACAAACAAGATGCAATTGGAGAATGAACTCCTTAGCAATCAATGTTCATATGATGAACAAGGGATTCACAAAGTTTAGAGAGAGTTTGATAAAAAAAGTGAATAATAGTTTCTGAAACAAAAGAGAGTATAAGTAGCAAAAAGAAAGTTGAAAAGTCTTAAAACTTGTAGAAATTGAAAAATAAAGAAATAAAAACAAGGCAAGACTAAAGACTGAAACTTTGAAGAGTTGGGTTGAATCTTTGACATGATTTTCGAAATTGTTTGCTCTGGTTCAGAATAAACCAAGCAAACAATTGCTCTTTTGTTTCTTGGACCTTAATTTTGTGGCTGGCCCATCAGCAAGACATATTGGATCCTTAACTTGTGTATTTGATCTATTCTTGGGCTGAAAAAGCCATAATCAGCTCCAACTACTTTCCAACTCATTGGGCACTGTCAGCTCCATCCAGCTCGTCTAGATCCAAATCAGCAACAGGTTCAGTCAGTGTTGCATCAGGAACTGTGCAAATGGTTGAAGATAGGTATAGAGTGGAGGAACCAAACTTTGAAGCAAAAAATCTTTATGATATGTTAGATGCAGCAAAAAGTCGGTTATATGATGGTTGTAGAGATGGTATTTCACCATTGTCAGCTGCAACAAGGATGATGTCAATTAAAACCGATTATAACTTAAGTGAAGATTGTGTTGATGCGATAGCTGATTTTGTGAAAGATATATTGTCGGAAGATAATCTTTCACCAGCTACATATTATGAGATACAAAAATTGGTTTCTGGATTAGGTTTGCCTTATCAAATGATAGATGTTTGCATCGACAACTGTATGCTATACTGGAGAAGAGATGTGGATCGTACTAGTTGTCGATTTTGTCGCAAACCACGGTTTAAGAAAACAAGTGGAAATACTAAAATCCCATATAAGAGAATGTGGTACTTGCCAATAACAGATCGATTGAAGAGGTTATACCAATCCGAACGAACTGCCGAGGCTATGAGATGGCACGGTGAACACATAAGTGATGGAGAAATTGCTCATCCATCAGATGCAAAAGCATGGAAATATTTTCAGTCAATGTATCCTACTTTTGCATTTGAGAGAAGAAATGTTTATCTTGGATTAAGTACGGATGGATTCAACCCGTTTGGAAGTCATGGGAGACAATATTCACTTTGGCCGGTTATTGTTACGCCATATAATTTGCCTCCATCTTTGTGCATGAAACGAGAGTTTCTCTTTCTGACAATTCTAGTTCCTGGCCCTGAGCATCCTAAAAGATCCCTTGATGTCTTTTTGCAACCATTGATTCATGAGTTGCAAATGTTATGGGACGAAGGAGTTGAAGTGTATGATATATCTTGTAGGCAAAATTTTATGATGCGTGCAGTGCTTATGTGGACCATAAGCGACTTTCCCGCATATGGGATGTTATCTGGATGGACAACACATGGAAGATTAGCGTGTCCCTTCTGTCAAGATAACACAGATGCATTTCAATTGAAGAATGGAAGGAAGACTAGTTGGTTTGATTGCCATCGACGATATCTACCGCATGATCATCCGTATCGTAAAAGCACCACATTATTCACTAAAAATAAAAAAGTGTTTGATGGTCCGCGACCAAAAATAGATGGAAATTCTATCCTGACTCAGCTTAGAGATTTTGGTGTAGAATCGACAGATAAATGTGGTGGAAATGGGCATACTCAAGTTTATGGATATGGAGAACATCACAACTGGCACAAGAAAAGTATTTTCTGGAATTTGCCATATTGGAAGGACCATCTACTTAGGCATAATTTAGATGTTATGCACATTGAGAACAATAGGCAAAGCCGGCGTGGTGGGAAAGGTCTGGCAATACACAATGGTGGTGCTAAGACAAGAGAAGAACGCGAGATAGAAATGGTAAGTTTTATCACTTGAGCTATATTTTTTACTTCTAATTAAGCATGGAGCTGATATATTTATATAATTTGTGGTTTAATTGTAGACTGTTGAAAGGGGTGGTGTGCGACCAGATTGGTTAGAATTGATGCGGGATATGCACACCAACAAACAAACTGGCGAGGTGCAAGATCCCGTTGCAAGGGAGTTGTTAGAAACATTGACAAAGTTGAAGGAGGACAAAGAAAGAGAACTCCAGGAGTCTCAATTGGTTACCAACGATGGATCTACAGCTTCTAACATGCTGTCCCGCGAAGATATCAACCAAATGGTTCTCGAAGTACTTCTAGTTTATGTATTTTACTTTTTTCTATTCAAATTTGCTATTTTGAACTAAAGTTTGCTATTCTTTTTTGTAGAATATTCCTGTTAAGAAAGGTCGCCGCTATGGTGTAGGTCGTGCTTCGGAGGGGATTTCAATCTCATCGACCCAACCCACAGTTTCTTCGCCGCATCTTGTTCAAGAGATGGAAAAGTTAAAGACGGATCTCGTTGAAGAACGGGCAAAGCGACAGGCTTTAGAGGAACAAGTTCGTGCTTTCACTGAGTTCATGTCTCGGGTTTACCCCGATGAGTTTTCAGCAAGCCAAAGCCAAAGTCAACCACCCAACATGTAATGTTTTTACTAAAAACTTATGTTTTTCCAATGTTTTTCCAATGTTTTTCTTTGTATTAAATTATGTTTTATTAATGACAATGTAAACTATGTTCTTTTATTAGAGACTCCTTTTATTATCAGATTCATGTCTTTTAATTTTGTTTATTTTTTAAAAAATAAATTTTTTAATTCTTTACAATAATTCAAATAAACAGGTTATTAATATGCAAAAAAAACAGAGAAACACACTTCTGACCGATAGATCCGTCAGAAATTTCTGACAGGTAAGTTCGTCAGTAATTTCCGACGGCCTTGCTTGTCGGAAAATTCCGACAGATATTTCCGTTAGAAATTTTCGACGGATCTGTCCGTCAGATATTTCCGACGAATACAGCGGTCAGAAATTTCCGACAGAGTGAGCGGTCGGAAATTTTTGACCGAATTATTTTCGTCGGTAATCGGTTGGAAATTTCCAACCGTTTTGTAGTGATTCTCTATGTTGTTATCACTCTAAATCATCCACTTTTAAAACAAATTATATAAATATTAGTTCAAAATATATATCTTGAAATACAAATTTAAAATATGATTTTTTATCTGAGACACACAAATTTGACTAGAATCTTCACCATTGTAAAAATCGTGAAATTGCCAATTCACTTTACGTTTCTCTTTTGTTTTTCCTCATTTTCTTTAAGTGGTTTTTTATTGCATGTTGAACCTCTGAAATAACTTTTTTTGGCATCCGTATGTGTTTTTTCATTCCTACCAAATGTTGTTCTATTCTATTGTTTTTACCTCTGATTAATCTTACATAAAAGTCACAAGTAAAAATGTTTTTTTTTCCTTTGAATCTAAAGTTTGAGTGATATGTGCCCGCACGAAAGTTTGTTTTTGACGAATGAAACATTGCGAAGGTAGTTGATTTTATGAGTTTGAATTTGGTGAAAGTTAAATTTCTGGATCATTCTCTTTCATTGTTAACGTACACTGCAGAAAATATAAAAACAAGTGAATCTTAAACCACAAGCAAGGTAAAAACTGATCATGTACCATAGTCCAAGAAATTTTATGATTTGCTTGTGGAATGAGAAGCAAGAACTAAATTCAATGCGCTGTTCTCTTAAAATGTTTCAATCATTAAAGTGTGCAACACAATTGGTCATGAAATAATGTTTAATCAAAATGAGAAGTAGACAGAAACAATACTTTGACGTATCTTTTCCTGGTCGTGAGTCTTGTTATTTGTGAGTTGTAAAGACGCAAATTTATGGCAGTACTCTATTAAGAAAACTTTAACCATAATATTAAATTTAGTATTAAAATAACATTAAATTTAAAATATAGCTAGTGACCAAAGAAATTACGAGGAATACTACATTCCTTAATATTTATAAATTATTTATAAGAAATAATTATTTTTTTTAATCCTTCTTATTTATTTTATTATAGAATTAAATAGAACAAATTTGTTCTTTACTAAATTTGATAATTAAAGAATAATCATTTTTATAATTTTTGCAATTTTATTTCTATTCGTTTTTTTCCTAGTTGTTCAAGATGTTCCTATAATGGTTATCAGTCAGAGCTTTACTATTTTGATATTAATTTTTATTTTTATCTCTAACCATGACATTCAATTTTGGGATTTTTCAAAAACAACTCAAAAATTGAAATCAAACACAAAACTAATCTCATTTTTTATCAATATTATTTAGCCATGAACATCTCATACCCTCCTTAGATTTTTTAAATATTTACAAAATTGCCATTATAAAAAAGATTCAAAAATGACAAAAAAACAAAGATACCCTAAATATTTTTCTTATTTACAGCAATGCCACTACCACTCAAATATGTGTCACGGTTGTATATTTTTTTGTATGTTTACACATATGTGTAGATAAACAATGCGGTTTACTTGTTAACGCATATGTGTAGATAAACAATGCGGTTTACTTATTAACGCACATGTTAGTTTTGCAATTGACCAAATTTATATTTTCTGCAATGGAGACTTTCCTAGAAGTCTACGTCTTTACCTTTGAAAAAAAAATTAGGTAGACTTACTAAGACGTCTACGTAAAAGAGGTTAATTTTGCATTCGACCAAACTTTTGACTTTTCATAGTAGATTTCATCAGAAGTCTACATCAAATAGATTGCTCAGGAAGTCTGCAAAATATCAATTTTACATTTGACCAAAACTTTGACTTTATTGAATAGATTTAGTTTTGTGTTTCATTAAAATGTTAAAAGGTTAACCAAAAATAAATTAAAGTGTAGACTTCATATGCAATTTACTAATCTTAGAAAAAAACGTAGACTGCATATGAAGTCTACTATTTTATTTTCAACACAAAACTAACATGTCGGATTGGAGAGTAGTCTTCGTATGAAATCTACTTTTGAAAGTCAAATCTTATGTGAATTCATGTCAATTTCAAAACTAACCTTTTTAAAATTGTGTACTAAAAAGAAAGTCTACACATAAAAATCATAACTTTTTCAAATACAAAAAATAACCCATGAATTTTGCAATGGCAAAAATTAAACCCAAAGAGTAGACATATATGATCGTCTACATACGTAAACTAAAAAGTAAGTCTACTATTTTGTAGACTAAATATGGAGTCCACGTAGAAAAATCTACTAAAATTGAATTTGTGTATTATTCATTAAGTTTTTAAAAAAAAAAAAATATATTGTTTGACAGTGTGTATTAGTTAATCATAATGGTCTTGAATTATTTTCAAAAAATAATATGTTAAAATAAAAATTATCAAATTTTTGGTTTAACTATGTTATTAGCTATTTGTAGACTGTGAGGGAAGTCTAAGTCAAAAGTTTTATTTAAAGTGCATTTATATATCATTCATCATGTTTTTTACAACTTTATTGTTTTACAATGTGTATTAATGAATCTTACTGGTCTTGAATGAATTTCAAAAGTTAAAAGGTTATAATTATTTAACTATCAATTTATGGGTTTGGCTATGTTTTTAATTAATGAGTGTAGACTTACTTATAAGTCTGCTTCTGTAATTTTTTTGTTTGAAATATACACTTGCGACATATTTGAAAGTCATTTGATTAGTTTTACTCTTGAAATTTCTTAGAATTTTTTTTTACAGATTTTCTTGTTCTCACATGTGTATTAGTTATTGTTTTACCTTATGGTGAATTTAATTGTTTGATTAGAGTATATTGTGATAAATTTGATAGCTAACAAAATTTAATATTTTCATACAAATGGAACACAACTAAAGAAATAAATACTGTGTTTAAAAATTATACATCAAATAGTAATTTACAAACAAATATTGAGAATTTTGCCAAAAAAGGAACAACTAAACTTCCATATTGTCTACTTAGAACAAAACAACTTTTGTCAATTTTGGACTTTAAATATCCTTCTTGTTTATAAAATTCATATAAATATATCTACAAGGCAAAAACAAGGAAAAATATAAAACATGATATTGACATGGGAAATTCTCTTAAATAGTCTATTTTAAGTTTTTGTCACAAAATAGCACTCAAGAAAAAAAATGACCAAAATAGCATCTTTTGTTTTCAAAGTTTTAATTTTAATTTTTTAATTTTTTGACATTTGAAATCCTAACTCCCTAACTCAACCCTTTAACTCTAAACCATAAGTCTAGATTACTTAACCATAGAGGTATAAATGTTTATTTACCTCTTTAATAAAATATTTTGGTCTTTTTTTTTTTGGAAACTATTTTTGTGATAAAAAAATTTTTATGTCTATTCTAGGATATTTCTCTATTGACATGCATGTGTATTTAAGAAAAGTACTTTTGTGTTGAAATTATTTTTGTAAAAGAAATTTCATAAATGACCTAAAAGTGTCAATAAACCTGATCTACCATCTTCTGTGATTTAAAATTGACAATCTACTGAAAACACAATGATCTAAAAGACATAGAATACATAATATATCAAATACATATCCATCTATTAAAGCAGAATACACAATCCTCCATTCCTTCTATGTTCTAAAAGTTAAGAAGATCAAAAGGTCTAAATCCTAAACATATATTTATTTTTCCAGAACATACATTCTTCCATATAATCTTTCATCTAATTATGCGATATACTATTTCTACTCTTTTAGCTATTGTCTAACTATTATAGAATGTGAATTCTACCATATTTGTAACTAATATCCGAAAATCTAGGTAAAAACAGTTAGAAAATATTCTCTAAATTATTTAAATTTTTTTATTTCCTTTTTATTTTTTTCAAAAATAGATAATCTTCTTCTCCTTCCTCATTTTTTTTTTCTTTTGCAGCAATGAATCGAGATTTTACTTTCCTTCCTCTATAAGTATGTCTACTTGGTCTTATCACTCCATCAAGTGATGAAGACTTCGTCTTTATGTTTTAGTCACATGATTTCTTTCTTTACTTTTTTATTTGTTTAACGATCTTCAACCCTTAAGATCTTGTTGGTTCCTGATGTGTCTTGTTTAAAGCATGTATGCCCTTTTATGTTTAATATGAATCACTTGTAGAGTAGAAAAAGAAAACGAGAGAAAATTAGAGCTTTCTAAAATATCATCTACGTGTTTTGTGTATCTTCTTCACATGTGCATGTACATAAACAGTGAAGTTAATCATCTTGGACAATGTACATGTTCCTAAATTTGTTCCACTGCTCTTGTCAAAATTACCCACTCAAGCTTTAAACGTCAGTGTTGCTTCCTCTGAATCTCATGTTTTTGATCAAGAGGATTTGTTCTAGTTCCATAACAACCATAAAGTTAGCTCAAGAACTAAACAAGAACAAGAACTATGCAAAAAAAAAAAAACATAAACCTCTATATGACATTGAAGTGACTGCATACAGTTAATGATTTCGTCGAGCATACATTCTTTCTCAGTCATCTACACAGAGAAATCCAGTTCCACATTATATGGAAATGTTTTTTCTTCAATATGCAGACATCAACAACTGACCGTGTACAAGATCTTGCAGGAACTTCATAACTAAACAGATCTGAACAAGGTTTTATCGAGCCAAAACGATGATGAAAACAATAAGGATTAGAATCAATACTTTGCATAACTTATCTACAACATTCTACACATGCATGCAAACTTGATGTTGTAGTAATCATCGGGCCCCAATCCATCATCAAGTTGTTGGTGGTTCTGGACCGGATGCAATCCAAAATTAACCGCTCTCATTCAAAATTAGTGCTCAAAGCAAGGGAGAAGGATGGTGAGCGTGAAACCGGAGATAGAGAGGCAGGTAGTGTTGGGGATACATTGCATCTACCCCCATAGACCCATCTTGACGAGATCTCGGCCCAAAAGATGAGTATTAAAGTCGGCCCATAGGGCCCAAAACCGACTTTGAGCGTATATATAAAGAGAAGGTCGGATTGAAGAGGGAACACACAGACATTGGAGAATAAGCCTAGAAACTAAAGTTTCTTTCGGATTACTTGTTTTTGCTTTATTCTTCAAATAAACATTCAAATTCATTCAATAAATACTCGATTTGTTCTCTAAATCATCTATTTGCTAAAACTCACCATCTAAATCGATAATCGCTCGAGATCACCGATTTCAGATTCAACAATTGGCGCCGTCTGTGGGGAGTAGGCTGATAGTAACGATCAAGAACATCGATCAAGACAATGCCAGGATCTCCGACGAATTCACCAGGTCAACATCCAGTCGACCTAAACACTGTCCTCGCGTCTCTCGCCGCCGTGGTTCAACACCTCGACCAGCAAGAAGCCGCAAACAAAGCAACTCAAGAACGTCTAGACACAATCGCCGCTGCTTGTCTTCCTCCAGCGCAAGCCGACGATCAAGATCCAGATACCGCTCGACGACGTCTCTTCCAAACTACGGTGCGCAACCAAGCAACCGATCAGGCGACCAACAAAAAACTCCAACGTCTTCAAGGGACAATCAAAGA
Source organism: Sinapis alba (assembly GCA_012274485.2). Lineage (NCBI taxonomy): Eukaryota > Viridiplantae > Streptophyta > Magnoliopsida > Brassicales > Brassicaceae > Sinapis > Sinapis alba. Next base: position 88,907 of record MU106030.1, read on the forward strand.
TATATCGTCTAAAATTCATCAAGCCACCAGTTTCGCGCCGGAAATTGATCGAATCCTGGAAGCAATTCATCAAGCAACCCAAAAGATAACCGACATCCGAGTTCGACACCAGGATAAACTTTGGATTCCATCTTTTCGCGGCGATTCTGACCCTAGCGATCACATGACTAGCTTCAACATCGCTATGGGCCGAGCCTATTTCAATACGGAAGAACGAGATGCCGGCTACTGTCAACTCTTCGTCGAAAGCTTGGCAGGACCCGCCCTCACTTGGTTTTCTCGGCTCACCGCTAATTCCAATAGCACCTTTACAGAACTTTCTACCGAGTTCCTTAAGCATTATTCCATGTACATCCGTCAAGGGGCCTCTGCTACTGACCTCTGGAAAATAGCTCAAGGCCAGAAAGAATCCCTCCAAGACTTCATGGAGCGGTTCAAAAATCTCGTCTCAAAGGTTGATGTCCCGGAAAAAACTGCAGTGGAAGCATTACGTAATGCATTATGGATCAGATCATCTTTCCGGTCTGACCTATACACCAACAGTACAATTACTCTGAAGGTAGCCCTCCACAGAGCCAACTGTTTCATACGTATGGAGGAGGACAACGCGGCTTATACAACAAAACAGAATGCATTAAAGGCCCAATTAACTTCAAAGGCGGCTTCTGTCACTCAGGAACCTCGACAACACCAACCCAATAACGACAAAAAAGGGGAAAGTTTATTCGGTAGCCGAGGAGCCAAGAGCTACTTCGTCCACAGCGCCCACCGAATGACCGTGGAATGTGTGGGACAGAACACTAGAGGGAAAACCCCTGACCTACGACGAAACCAAGTTCTGCACCTACCACAAAGCTAAGGGTCATGATACAAAGGAATGCAAACAACTCGTAGAGGCTCTGTTCTCGGCATTTAAAAATGGTGTCGTCACTCCCCACCCGCCGAAGGCAAAACAGGCGAGGAAAAGAGGAAGCTGAACCAAAAATAAACAAACTAACACCAAGGCGCAAGAAGACCGCCAAGAAGACCGAGATGCAGCGGCTCCGCCGAGACAGCGAGATGATACTGATACCGAAGACGAAAGACCACAAGTGGCACGTCGAATCAATCTCATCTCGGCACGACCTTCAACACCATCTCCTGAAGACACCAACCGCCGAGATCTTCGAGAGCATCTCCAGCAAAAGCGTTCTGTTACCGACATGCAAGACACCCTCCTCCAAAGGAAGAAGTCTAAGCTATCAAACGAAGACCTCCGCCAGAAGCTCAAATCTAACACAAGCACGGCACAATCGGATCTCAGGAAATCGTTATCGGACCAGCGTCCCAGTGTTTTCCGCCGAGTCAATGTCATTCTGGGAGGGTCTCCCATATGCAACAGTTCAGTGAAGGCCATCAAGGAGTATCAACGCAAAGCCGTGAGTGCTCATCGATGGCCGGCGAAGCGAGAAGTGGAAACACCTATCACATTCTCTGAACTCGACCTTACCAATATCGATCATCCGCATAACGACCCTCTGATAATCGAACTACAGATCGGAACTTGTGAAGTCACCCGAGTCCTCGTCGATACTGGAAGCTCTGTCGATCTCATCTTTCGATAGACATTGATTAAAATGATGATCGACCTCAAAGACATCAAACCTTCCTCACGAGCGCTCACAGAGTTCAATTAATCGTCAACTACCTTACTGGGCACCATCCATCTCAACGTGTTCGTAGGAGGGGTGAACAAACTCATCAAATTCTCCGTAATAGATACTGAGACTCAGTACAATGCAATTCTAGGAACGCCTTGACTTCACTCAATGAAAGCGGTTCCATCAACATACCACCAATGCGTCAAATTTCCTACCAAAGAAGGAAAAATCTTCACGCTCGCTGGGAATCAACGCATGTCTCGAAGTATGTTGATCACCGACTTCAAAAACAAACAAGTCACCTTCACCATCGAACAGGAAAAGATCCTATCCCCTTCCAAAGAGGAAACGATCCAAGTCGGCATCGACGCTGAAAACTCAGATCAAACCGTCGGGATAGGATCTAAACTTAGCAACAACCTTGCAACAGAACTAATCGCTTTCCTTTAGACGAATAAATCAACGTTCGCCTGGTCAACCGCCGACATGCCCGGTATCGATCCCGCTGTTACATCTCATTGATTAAATGTCAATCCCACTTACAAACCAATTAAGCAGAAACGACGCAAACTAGACCCCGAGAGAGCTAAAGCAGTCAACGATGAGGTCGACAGGCTTCTCCAAGCAGGATCTATTGCCGAGGTGAAATATCCAGATTGGTTAGCTAATCCGGTAGTCGTCAAAAAGAAGAATGGGAAATGGAGAGTTTGCATCGACTTCACCGACCTGAACAAAGCCTGTCTGAAAGACAATTTTCCACTGCCTCATATAGATCAGATGGTGGAATCTACTTCCGGAAATGAACTACTCTCCTTCATGGACGCATTTTCAGGATATAATCAAATCATGATGCACCTTGACGATCGTGACAAAACGTCGTTCATCACCGACAGGGGAACCTACTACTACCAAGTAATGCCTTTCGGACTCAAGAATGCAGGAGCCACCTACCAATGACTCGTCAACAAAAAGTTTGCCGACAAATTGGGAATCACTATAGAGGTTTATATCAACGATATGCTCGTCAAGTCGCTTATCGCAAAGGATCATATCCAACACCTTTCTGAGTGCTTCGAGACCCTGAACAAATACGGGATGAAGCTCAATCCGGCGAAATGCACCTTCGGAGTCACCTCAGGCGAATTCCTCGGCTATATCGTAACCCAACGAGGTATCAAAGCAAACCCGAAGCAAATCTATGCGGTCCTAGATCTACCCGATCCAAAGACGTCTCGAGAAATTCAGCGGCTTACCGGCAGAGTGGCGGCCCTCAACCGATTCATTTCCAGGTCCACGGACAAGTGCCTCCCATTCTACGAGCTACTGCAAGGAACAAAAAAAATCTTGTGGGACGAAGCATGTGAAAAGGCTTTCGCCGCGTTGAAGCGATATTTGACGACCCCTTCGGTCCTAGCAAAACCCGATGCAGGCGACACCCTATACCTCTACATCGCAGTCTCTCCTTCCGCGGTCAGTAGCGTACTCATTAAAGAGGATTGAGGCGAGCAGCATCCTGTTTTCTATACTAGCAAACGTCTAACCGATGCTGAGACAAGGTATCCCACGCTCGAAAGAATGGCCCTCGCAATTGTCACCTCGGCAAGGAAGCTACGTCCTTATTTCCAAACTCACTCTATCGTAGTCCTCATCGACCTCCCTGTGTGAACCATACTACAGAATGCAAATCAATCAGGGAGTTTTTCAAAATGGGCCATAGAGCTCAGTGAATACGACATCACGTACAAAGGCATGCCAACCATCAAAGCCCAAGTTTTGGCCGACTTCATTATCAAAATTCCTCCCGATCAAGCAGCAGAACTCGAGATCCTAGTCGGAAGTTGGATCCTACACGTCGACGGAGCCTCATCTAACAAAGGGTCTGGGATAGGCGTCCACCTCCAATCGCCCACCGGCGAACTCATCGAACAGTTGTTTCGACTTGGTTTCGCGGCGTCAAACAACGAAGCCGAATACGAAGCATTGATTGCCGGTCTTCGCATGGCAAAAGTAGTCGGAGCAAAGCGGTTACATGCCTTTTGTGATTCTCAACTCGTCGCAAGTCAGTACAGCGGTGACTACGAGGCAAAAAACAAAAGGATGGATGCATACCTCGCTGTTACCAAAAGTTTAGCTGCGGAATTCGATCACTTCAAACTCACCAAGGTTCCTCGAGAAGAGAACTGCTTCGCAGACGCACTTGCCGCGTTAGGGAGTAGCCAACGAAATCAGGTCAGAAGGAAGATCCTGATACATACAGTAGAAATGCCGAGTATCACACTACCCAGCGGCGACAATATCCTAGCTATCTCTTTCAACACCGCTGAGATCATCTCCCAGGAGAAAGCTGGTGACGACTGGCGGACACCCTTTCTTAATTACCTCGACAGAGGAATACTTCCTGCCGACAAATGGGAATCCCGTCGATTTAAAGCAAAAAGCTCAAATTACATATCGATAGACGGTATATTACATCGATGGACGACAAACAAACTACTCCTCACTTGCGTCGGAAAGGAGGAAGCGGAGCTCGTCATGATGGAAACCCACGAAGGAGAAGGAGGTAACCACGGTGGAGGTCGGTCTCTCGCATTAAAACTGAAAACCCAAGGTCATTACTGGCCAATCATGGCCAATGATTGCGAAGAATACACGTCTCGATGCAACAAATGTCAACGACACGCTCCTAACATACACTCTCCCACCAAGTTGTTGAAGACATTATCGGCACCGTATCCATTCATGCGATGAGCAATGGATATCGTCGGTCCCCTGCCGAGCTCTAGACAAAGACGTTTTCTGCTCGTTATGACTGATTATTTCACGAAATGGGTTGAAGCAAAAGCTTATGTCCAGATCACCGAGAAGGAAGTCCAGAGTTTTGTCTGGAAATACATCATATGTCGACACGGATTATCCTACGAGATTGTAATCGATAACGGAAGCCAGTTTACCTCTACCAAGTTTCGCCAGTTCTGCGAGAAGTGGAGAATCCGCCTTAGCTTCTCAACCCCAGGTATCCGCAGGGGAATGGACAAGCGGAGGCAACAAATAAAGTCATTATCGACGGGATCAAAAACATGCTGGATCTTAAGAAAGGACATTGGGCGGATGAATTAGAGGGAGTACTATGGTCTCATCGCATGACGCCCCGAAGTGCTAAAGGAAAAAACCCCTTCTCCCTGGCCTACGGCGTCGAAGCAATGGCCCCAGCCGAGGTCAATGTCACCAGCTTTAGAAGATTAAAGCTCCCTCAACATCAAGATCTCAACCACGAAATGATGATTGACGCTCTTGATCAACTCGAAGAACGTCGGGATCAGGCTCTATTACGGATTCAACACTATCAACATCTCGCTGAATCCTACTACAACAGAAGAGTCTGATCGCGCCCAATACAACTCGGCGACCTCGTCCTCCGTAAAGTCTTTGAGAATACTAAGGAGTGGAGGGCAGGTAAACTCGACACCAACTGGGAAGGACCCTACAAAGTAATACACGTGGTCAAACCAGGCGTTTATCGACTCGAAACATCTTCTGGTGAACAAATACCGAGATCATGGAATTCAATCAACTTGAAGCGTTATCTCGGTGCCTAGAGGAAGGAAGGGGAACTACGAGTGACTTGATCCCTTCTCGGGTACGTAGACAGCCTTTAACCGGGTTCAGTCACAAAAATATATATAAAAAAAAATCAATCTGTCAAAAGATGAGACATTATTCGATCTCCCTTTGATCATTATTCGATTAAACCTAACTCGGTTCTCGTCTAAATTAGTCACTTTCTTTTTCAAAAGAACAGAAAGTAGGCATGTAATCCATAGTAGGATACCACGCCGAATGGACTTACTTATTCTTATGTCCTGATCAGACACTTAAGAGTTTAAAAGTCGAATGATATCATATCACAGTAGACAAAAGGAAAAACTATTTGAACCACTTTGAAGGATTTTAAGTACGTTTCTTCCTAGACTTTACATGAAAACATTGTCGGTATATCTGACGAGATAGCTCTTATCTGTTCACCTAGTAAGAGTAATACGAAATATTGACATTTGCATGTTTATCATATCGGTAGATGCTCTTAACTTCGTAATAAATTGCAATACTTCATAAATCAAAAGAAGAAGCCGAACTCAGCGATAAGTTTTTACATATCAGAAACAGAAAACAAGGGAAATAAAAAGGTACATATAAGTACGACATCCTATCCAGATCAGAGATCTTCAACATCTTGGGGAGAGAACACCGCCATATTGGAGCCGTGCTCATCGATTCCAATCAGGGTAAGGTCGATCTCCAAAGCTTCGACAACCTCCATCCCTTGGAGCTCCCCTTGATATTTCGCCTCGTCGGCCCTGGCCTGTTGAAGAATCTCCTCCATCGATAATCCTTGGGAGTCGATCTTCTCAAGGCTCTCTCGGATCCCTTTTGCTTGGGAATACAAAGCTAACTTGGATTGGATCAACGGTTTCTCCTCGACGAATTGGAGCATCTTGTCGTACACTGGCGCGATCTGATTCTTCAAGGTAGACTCAACCTGGAGTCTTTCTTTCTTGACCTCAAGCTCTCGAGACTCCCTCAACCTTCTGGTCGTCGTCTCGAACCTTACGAGGATCTCGGCATTCTCCTGTTCCAAGTTCTGGCACCGAGTCTCGAGGCCCCCATTCAGAGCCTTGAGCTCCTCTAGCTCTTTTGAAAGAGCTTCTGCACGCTATGCGGCTTCAATCTTCTCAGCGTTCAATGCGCCGATCTGCTCTTCGTACGAGCCGCATTTGTAAGCCAGCTCGGCGATCTCTTTCCTCTTCTTCTTCAGGACTCCGGTTTTGGACGCTATCTTCTCGTCTTGAGCCTTCAGCTTGGCTTCATAATCTCTAACCATGAGATTAGCACTTCCGAAGAACTGGGTAAAAAAAAAGAAGAGAGACAAGGTTAGCAAAGGAAAGACCGACCAACGGTGAAAAGACGAGGAACTTATGATGGCCCCTGCTCGGGTCATCTCGCGGTACCGATTGCTCTGCGAGAGTTGCTCTAACTCAGGCATTCCCCTCCTCTTTAGTTGAATTTGGCGGAATAAACGCGCCAACGCCTCGTTGTCTTCAACAAACGGGACAGAGAGGTACCGATATCGGAAATCCACGACATGAGGATATCCGATTTCTTCTTCATGGCCCGCCAAAACAGGTTCGGTAGGTTCCTCACAACGAGTCTCCACCATCTGGGGGCTTACTTGGTGGTCATCTGTCGGCACCTCGGTAGCAGCAGCATCAGCAGGGATAGCGGGAGAAAGCATGAGTATCTCCTCGTCACCGAAACCTTCAAGTCGGCCAGCATCTTCTGCATTTTGTTCCGGCTCCACAGTCAAGGGAGATCGAGTTGGGCTGCTCCTCGAAATCTCTTCCTCAGCGTTTGAAGACCTTCTTCTCTTAGCAGGACGGCCGGACCCAGGTGAACCGGCCTCATGGATTGGGGTTCCGTTGGTATCGGCATATGAAGGAAGAGACGCAAGATTTACTTTTCCCATTCTGGAAGTGCGACTTGGCGAGGAGTCAGTAGCTGCATTTCGTACAGGCATGTCGTCAGCATACGCAATGATGTCAATAAGTAAAACATAATTGAAGAATAGATTACCTCGGCTAATTCTCTTTAAAGCAGCTTGAATACGGGCTTTGCTGATATCAGGCCAGTGTTGGTGATTCAAAGTCCTAATAGCTTCTACTTCCTCTAGGAAAGATTCAGTACCACCTTGCGACCACTTAGAAAGCCCATCTGCACCAAAAAAGAAAACAGATAAAGTGGATCAGTAGAAGTGCAATAAAATCAGATCTCGGAGTCATACCAATGTTAGCATTGAAATAGCCATTCAAAACTATGGAGGGGTCTTCAAAAGAAGCATCGTTGATCTTGACGTAGAAGTAGGCCCGGTTCCAGAAGTTTATTTTCGACGGCTTCCCGGTGATTACGTTGTACTTCGGAACCATCTTCCCGTAGAAAAATCATGTTTTCACCGTAATACTCGGTGTTGTAAGCTCCTCAAAAAGATGAACCGGCATCGAGATGCCCAACTCGGCGCCAAGGACGGTAAGTGTAACCAGAATCCTAATCCCGTTGGCCGTGTACTGACCAAGAGCTATCCTCCTCCGGTGGCAATAAGTCGTCAGAAACTCAGGAAGAGGCCCCCACAACGAACAGTTGGTGAACCATGACTCGTAGACACATGCGTATCCCGCAGGGGGAATCCATGGTCTTTGATGATCTGCTGGGATAAGGAACGAGAACCTTGCAGGCGGATTGGTCTGAAGAACCAATCTACGAACACTCTTGAACGTAGATCGGGTGGGGAAGTGGTTCTCCCATCTTTGGTTCTTCTTAATACTAAGACGACGTTCCTGCTCCGGGTCGATCTCTTCGTCGAATTCCGAAGTCGGTTCCAGTCCAGCGCATTGGAAGCAAGTCGGCTAGGTGAAGGCTTATTTCCTTCTCGGCTGCAGTCTTATCCTTGGCAGTAGGAAGAAGTTTTTCTGGCTGTGAACTCGGTATTACTTCCTCTGTCACGTCATCTACAGTAGCCTGACCCGAGGCCTCTCTTTCTTCCAGACCCAGACTAAATTGAACTATTCTACGCTCGTTCTCGTTCAACTCAGCCAAATCATCACTTGTCGGTCTCGGAGCCATTCCTCCGAGCGTAATCGCTCTGGGACCGAGGAGTCGCGGAGAGCTACTGTTGTTGGAGTCAGAGTCGGTGGCGATCGCCTTTCCCTACAGCGAGCAACGGCGGATAGGAGAAGACATTTTGATCGAAATGTTGTGTTCTAGAGAGAGAAAGAAGAGAGAAGTCAGAGAGAATGGGGGAATACCTTAATCGATTGAAGCAGCAAGTAGATAGAAGAGTAAGGAATGAAAGGAGACTTTTATAAACAACTTGGTGCGGAAGACGAGCAGTCGTCATAATTAGGTCTAAAGACCTATGGACGATGACACGTGTCCCACTAACTCCGAATCTCGAGAAAACATGGAAGAAAAGCGCGTAGCCATTACGAGAGAACATACCGAGATAGATTGTGACAAAACTGGAGATGATTTTGTAAGACCGGAAACCGAGATCACAACATCAATGGACCCATTCGTAGAAATTCATCGGAAAGAATCAAGATGACACTTTCGATGAACTGGGAGAGGACTTATTGTTGGGGATAGATTGCATCTACCCCCATAGGCCCATCTTGACGAGATCTCGGCCCAAAAGATGAGTATCAAAGTCGGCCCATAGGGCCCAAAACCGACTTTGAGCGTATATATAAAGAGAAGGTCGGATTGAAGAGGGAACACACAGACATTGGAGAATAAGCCTAGAAACTAGGGTTTCTTTCGGATTACTTGTTCTTGCTTTATTCTTCAAATAAACATTCAAGTTCATTCAATAAAGACTCGATTTGTTCTCTAAATCATCTATTTGCTAAAACTCACCATCGAAATCGATAATCGCTCGAGATCACCGATTTCAGATTCAACAGGTAGGGATGACAAAGTCAACAACAGAGAAATATAGTTCACACAGCCAGCCATGTCTTCTCTCTCTCACAAGGCTTTGGGACCACTAAACCGGAGAGAAGGCTTTGGCGATGACGGAAATCGAAAGCTGACAGAGAGGTGAAAAAAGATAGGGTTCTGTAATATTTGTTGGCTTCGTTTTCTTGTGCCAAATGTAACAACTAATAAAAAATAATATTAAATTAAATTGCAATTATATTAGAATTAATATTTTAATTAAATACTTTAATTGTATAATCAGAGGGGCTGATTTGGATTAACATTAAAACTATTTTAATTTTTATAATTTTTAATATTAGTAGATTAAAAAAGAAATCTACTAAACTCTAAACCACAAATCTCAAATTTTAAATGTCCAATTGATAACCAAAAACTCTTAATTAATCATGTATCAAATATGAAAATATTGTAAAATATAAATTATTAAACATTTATAAGTGGATTTAAGTTAATAAAACAAAAAAAAAAACTATATCTAAAATCTAAACCTAAAATCTAAACCTAACAATACATATGTTTTTGAACATTTTGTTATCAAACCATAAGCATTGTCCGGTTACCAAACCAATATATGTTCTTTTAAATTGTTCAATTATATTAAATTTTAATTTATAAATCTCATGTTAGTTCTAATATTAATAATTCATATTAAATTTCACACAAGTTAATTAAAAAAAACTTTAGAAATAAAATTACTAGATCAAATTACGATGAAAAAATCAGACTTCTATGGAGTTTACTCACTATAGATTTCTATGGAAGTCTACTCATTGTAGATTTCTTTTTATCAAATGTAGACTTTGGAATGACAGAATAATAAAATAATTTTATAGTTTTTTGTATTGTCATAAAAGTTAAATAGTAATGTTGCTATTTTTAAGTTAATTTTGTATTTGATTGAATATGTGGTATACTTTTACATTTTAAATCAATATTTTAAGTTATTTTTAGCAATTTTTCCCTAAATCTACACCAAAATAATATCATATATTATTAACTTTTTTATTTAGATAATTTAACACATTAGTTATTGTAAATCATTACCTATTTTATCATATTTTGGTTTTATATTTATTAATTAAAATTTGGTACTTTAATCTTTCAACTGTTTATTTACATATGCAAATTTTGATTTTAGTTAATTTATATACATATTTATTTATTTTATTTAAAATATTGGATGAAATCAGAATTTTATACATTTAAAAACAAAAATTGTTTGATGTAATTGATAATACTCATTGAGGTATATTATTAATTAAAATATTATTCTAATATTTTAATAATGTGGAAATACAAATAAAAATACAAAATAGTATAATATGTTTATTTTAAACATAAATAAAAACAAATTAATATACCTATAACTAAATGTAAATAATAAAATATATTATTTTAATATTTGGTGTAATGAATAGTGTTATATCAAATTTGGTATAATACTATTCATACTACACCAAATTTGGTGAGATGATATCATTTTTGGTGTCTCATTAATGATGAAACTATAGCAAATTTGGTGTTTTAGTCTTCTATTGGAATTGACCTTAATTTTTTGCATACTATTAATTTTTAAAAAATTTAATTGTTTCATTAACAAACTTTTGATTTATATAAGAACCCAGGTTTGATTGATTCATTGGATCATCTGATTTTTGGGTTTTTGATGGTTTGCTATGGATCTTTAAGCGGTTCAATTTTTGTTGTTTTTTTTGTTATTAACCAACTTAGATTGGTTTTCAGTTCACGTATTAACTTAGTTTACCGCCGATTCGGATTAATAACAATGATTTCTTGTTTTCTGACATCAAACAACTATTCTATTAACTCAAACTTAAAGTGATATAGGAATCCATATCAGAATAGAAAAACCAACAAAAACTAAACTCTTATGGAAAGTTCGAGCGGTTTTGGTTAAAGTGTTTGTTGTCTGGTTATGTGCCCTTGGTACGTGTTTGATCTTGAAGTTCTGAAATCTTCTTGAATAGATGCTAGCTCTGATAGTTCTGTAGAAAAATTTGGCCTTGTTGTCGGATTTTGAATCATTGAAATGATATTCTTGTAGTTTGTCCTAAAGTATTGACATGTTGTGTGTTAAAGCATATTCTCCATAAATCAAATAAGAGCATATAATTCTGAATGCAAAGGTGACAATCGTCTCTCTTTGTTTCTCAACTTTATGAGTTGTTGATTTCCCAATTCATCTAGACATACCCAACCATATTCACTATAATGTGATTCTGAAGACCATGATCCATCTACTAAACAAATACTCTATAATCATAAGGCTTGTGTATTTTCGTGTCTAGTGTGATGACTGAGCATCATCAGATATCATAATTACTGGCTTTCCAGAAATACCAAATAATCAATGGATATTGGTCTTTGTCTAACTCCGAATCTTTTATTTCATTCTTCCTCCATAAGAAATAATCCAAATTGGAGTACACACTTGATATCAGAAAAATGTTCGGATATGAAGGTATTGAGGCGAGGGCCAAGTTTGTAAAGTGCGTAGACATTCAAAGATCACACGATTAACTAATTCATATGTTTTCCACCTCTAGGATAATGATTATGATCACATCGCATATACCAACTAGATATCATGATGCCATCTGCCAAATTAAATCACAGTTTTTGCAGAACATTAATTTCCAAGCAAATGCGTGTAGCTTTGTAATCAAATACCATTACGTCAAGTGTCATAGAGAATATTCCTTGTAATCCAATATCTAAATTTTAATGAATACATTCCACTTTTCGTCTATCTCCAACTAAATTTGTCATCTCTATTGGTTGACTTATGACCAAACTCTGAATAAGCAGTATGTTCTCTTGAACGATCAAGTTTTCTAACATTTCTATATTCCATTCTTTTGACGAAGCATGGGATGAATTCATCCGCTATCATACATAGATAAACCATTGGTGCAGCCGATCTTGCTGGTCTAGCAGGAGTCATAGGGAACTAAAGATATTTCCAAACTTTTATCTGGTAACTTCTGTCTAATCCCTAATGTCAACAATGTCCTAACTACTATCAAATTCGTCGAGATGTAAAAAGAATATTCATACACTCTTGCTCGCAAAAAGCGAACATAGTTGATTATACTTCCCGCAGGAAATTCTCACCAAAAGAGAATTTGAAAAAAATTCAATCTTCACAATTGCTTTTCCAATTCAGTAAAACTAAGTTAAAACTAAGTTAAATTCACGAATTAATTTGAATCCGTCTTCCCAAAACATTCCTTATTTAGGTTTCCTTGTTTACGTAGATTGGAGCTCCACCAAAAGAACACACATTTCTTGTTAGGCCGTATTAGGAACGTAACACATAAATTAGGTTATTTCTAAGGTTAGATAATACTGTATCTGATCCTTTTTAATATCTATCAGTTACAATGCGAGGAGATGGTTTTAAGGAGACACCAAAAGAAGCCAATCAGAACCAGCATCACTCTCCCCAAGTCACTCGCAACAATTCGATAACTTGAAACAGGCTTGAAGAGCATATAAAGCATCGAAGCTCTTTCAAGATCAATAAAATAGAAGATAAGTCTCAAAAACTTTTGCAAGAACATAGTAAATAGAAAACATAAACGTAAAAGACAAATAAGTTTGGCATCATCAATGACGGTTCAAAGGAAACAAAACTACAAATCCATAAGAAATGTAAACAAACCGCTACAACTAAATCACTCTTCCACCATAGGAATCTGATAAAGTATCTCAACAGCTTCATTCTTCAACAGCGATTTTGCCCTTCTCGCTCACATAGATACCATCAAGAAACTTCCTAATATCCTTCTTCTTCACATGACATTTCTGCTCAAAATCAAACAATCACCAAAAACAGAGTATTAACAAAGACAAAGTCTGCACCTTTACAACACGAAACATAACCAAACGGATCACAGACAAGACTCAACACCATTACATTGCATGTTCCTTAGTCTCTACAACATTTCAAACAAACCCATATCAATAAGAACGTACCTGATTAATCAGAGCGCATGAACGTGAGACAAGCTCGATATCATTACCCTCAAGAGTAATCTCATCCTTGACTTTCTCAGACCGAACAATGGTAACACCATCCAACATATCAACCTTCCTGACCTTCTTCTCGCCAAGGAAGTTACGGATCTCGATGGACTTGTTGTTACCGGAGATCGAAGCGTTGATAGGGAAATGAGCATACACGAACCTCATCTTGTAAAGGAAACCTTGAGTGACACCAGCGATGAGATTGTTAACGTGGCTTAGAGCAGTTCTGATCGAAGCACTGGCTTTGCGAGAGCCGAACCACGAGTCGATCTTGAGCTGTCGCTTTCCGGTGACGGCGTCTTTGATGAGCTGGAAGTCGAGGTTGAGATGCTTGAAATCGCGAGTGAGCTTTCCGCGTGGCCCTTCGACTTCGATCACCTTAGCGTGGACCTTGATGGCGACGCCTTCGGGGATGTCCATCGTCTCGGATGACAAGATCGTCTTCATCTTTCGTCTCTGAGTGTGAAATGCGACGGCGCTACTTCGGTATAGAAATTTGGGAACAAAGAAAAACCCTAAAGATCGCTTATTAAATAAATGTCCCCCGTAGGTTTGTTTTTCTTTGCTAACACATAAAGGGCTTAAAGGTGACTAAATGGGCTTACGATAAAGTAAAACCCATCAGATGAAATAAAGTTCATAAAAGTCATTTAAAGCCCTTCATCCATAAGATGTTTTAGCAACGATTAGGCTTCTTTCTCATTTGTAGTTTTTGGGCTGGACACGACAAATAACATGTAGCTACACCACTAAAATGATCTCCAATAAAAACTATTATGGCATATTGTAGTGAAAAAAATTTGAATAACACCTTTTTATTTATTTTTAAAAAATAATCTTCAAAAAAAAGATAAAAAAAGATTTTAAATGTTAACACTGTTAACAAAACTCTAAACTGTAATTACCGTCAACAAAATCTAAATACCATCAACAAAATCCTAAATACCATCAACAAAACCTTAAATCATAAAAATTCTATACCCTAAAATTTAAACTCTAAACCCTAGTAGTGAACCTGCAAATTCATTATATGAGGTAAATCCAAGAAAAAAAAATCTTTTTTATTCTGGCTTGGTTTGTTCAAACAATTCCATATATCAAGTATCCGTCAAAACTTTAAATACTTACAAATTAGTACTTAACTATTGTTGAGGGTGGTTGAGTTTTTTTAAATTTCAAAATGATTATTAATGATTTTTGTTTATGAACGTGTACATATACTTTTCTTCGTCATAAGGCCGATCCCTGCTTATTAGACAACTAACCAAGATTATTTATTAAAAGAAGGGAAAAAACGAGTTAGCAATAGCGTCGACGTGCGTTCGAGATATCACGAGATGTAACAACAACAAAAAGCTGCTTACTTTGCTTTACATAACATCTCCATCTCAATTTCTACATATTCTTTCCGTAGTCTCTTGTTTACTCATGTCGAAATGTGTCTCAGCTTCTCCTACCTCCCAAGCTTTCATCTCTTTAGATGTCTATATATTTAACCTCACGTATATATTGAATCCGATATTCTATGGTATATTCCAAATACAATAATCAATCGTAGATGTCTACTTTTATAGCAAAGAGTCTCGGGTCCATTGTCTCTATTGTAGCAAGATTTTTCTCTTTCAGACGCCGTCCTAAGTCTAACCCAAGACCCACCACACATATCAGCTACTTCAGGATGTCTAAGAAACGCCCACTTTCTTTGCAGGTTATTTTATCTCTCTCTGAATTATAACGCAATCGCAATTATAGGCACTGCCTTTTTTTTCTTTCTTTAATTCGTTTGGGTTCCATTTAGAAATGTACATTATAATTAGACTTTTGCCATATGGTGGTATATATCGTAAATAAACATATAAACATTAATGTTTGGTTCTGGCGGGAATTGTTGTACTATTTGAGTAATAATTGTAGAACCAATAGGACACATAAAAGGAGAGACCACTGAATCACTGATGAACATTTGAACGACATGCTGACCATCCAATACAATGGCCTAGTTTACTTTTGTTAAATATGCTCCACTAAATGTCAGTTCTCCTATGCTCTACTAGGTTTCTATATATTCATGATTTCTGTTAATCCGTTTGACATAAATTCTAGTTTTATGTATACATCCAGAGTTTCTTATACGAAACCTAAAGCTTTGTGTTGGTCATTCGTGTAGACGGTTGATCTCAAAGTCAGGATGTGTTGCACTGGTTGTGTCAGGATCGTTAGGAAGGCAATCTCAAAACTCCGAGGTAACGGAATAAACCTACAAACATAAAACCATTCTTTTTCAAAAAAAAAAAAAAAAACATAAAACCACTCTATGTAATTTAGAAGACTTATTCTTGGGTTCACCCCCTAGGGTGAACCTATAGGTTCACCACCCAATCAAAATTTAACATGTCATATTGTATTTTTTTAAAAAATGTAAAAAATAGAAAAATAAGGGAAATTAAAAAAAAAATTAATTAACGTTGCTAACACCGTCAGTAAAACCCTAAATCCTAAACACTAGACTCTAAACACTCAAAAACCCTAAATCCTAAATATTAGACTCTAAACCCTAAATCTTGGGTAAACCCTAAACCCTTGGATAAACTCTAAACCCTTAGGTAAACCCTAAATCCTTGGGTAAATCTTAAACTCTAAAGTAAACCCTATTACTACTATCTAGGGTTTACCCTAAGATTTAAGATTTACCCAAGGGTTTAGGATTTACCCAAGGGTTTAGGGTTTACCCAAGGGTTTAGGGTTTAAGGTTCACCTAAGGGTTTAGGGTTTACCCAAAGGTTTAGAGTTTATCCAAGGGTTTAGGGTTTATTCAAGGGTTTAGGGTTTAGAGTTTAGTATTTATGGTTTAAGGTCTTATTGTCGGTGTTAACAACATATTTTTTTATATATTTCTACTGTTTTTTATTTATTTTTATTTTTAATTTAAAAATAGATTATGATGTGGCAAATTTTCATTGGGTGGTGAACATAGAGGTTCACCCTAGGGAGTGTGAACCTAAGCATAACTCAATTTAGAAAGATATTAAATTTAAGGAAATATTAATTTATATTGGGATTAATTGTATCAAGAAATTAATCCAGAATGAAAGATTATTAATTTATCAGATATTAATTTAATTGATGTTACATTGTACATAATCAGATAATAATCTCTCTTGTTAAAGACAAGGTTATATTTAATGAAACTGGTTGAAATCACAGGAGTTGATTCAGTAGAGGTGGAGAGAGAGATGGGAAGAGTGAGGGTGGTGGGATACGTCGACAGAAACAAAGTGCTCAAAGCCGTGAGACGAGCCGGGAAGAGAGCAGAGTTTTGGCCATACCCTGAGCCTCCACTTTACTTCACATCTACTCAAAACTATTTCGTTGATCCCTCAAAAGAGTTTAAAGAGAGTTATAACTATTACAGACATGGTTACAATGGTACCGAACAACATGGTAATATCCCTGTAGGTAGTCGTGGAGACGACAGGGTTAGTAATATGTTTAATGACGATAACGTCAATGCATGCTGTGTCATGTAGCTGTTTAAAAACGACTGAAAACTTGACGCAAAAAAATAACTAGTAATAACAGAATAAAACATGAGAACTTCTTTTTCTAATTTGTATTGTTGTTGTAAGATATTTTAAAAGATTGATTTAATGTGGATTGTATTATAACCGCTGAATAAGGTGGGAGTTTCATGGAAAGCAAAATCTGTACTACAACCTGGATATGTATGTGGAATTTATACTATACTAAAAATGGATTATAAAGCCTTTAGAGCTACGCCACATTGGCACAAAAAATCTTCCAATTAAAAAATTTAAAATATTCATGTTATTAAAAAAAATTATACACTCAGCCGATAAAAAAAATATTTTTACATTATTATATTTTTTGTGATTAAGAGAAATGATCCAATATATATATCTTATAATAAATACTCAAAAATTATTTATTCTTCAAATAATATTTTAAAAATAAATTAAATGATATATAAAAACATACGTTACATAAAAAAATAAATACTTAAATATAAACTTTTTGAACATTTCAATAAAGAGTTAGACATGATTACTAAAATATTAATAAAAGTTAGAAACTGTAGCCAAATATTTAAAAATTAAATCAAATGATATATAAACAAATATATGTTACATAAAAAATAAATACTTAAATATAAATTTTTTAGATATTTTAATAAAGAGTTAGACATGATTACTAAAATAATAATAGAAAATTAAAAACTTTAACTATTACATCTAAACTAATATATACTAAGACAAAATTAATATTATTTTAAATAAAAAAATATTTCTACATTATTATATTTTTTGTGATTAAGAGAAATGATCCAATATATATATATCTTATAATAAATACTTATAAATTACTTATTCTTCAAATAATATTTAAAATCTAAATCAAATGATATATAAACAAATATATGTTACATAAAAAATAAAACTTAAATATAAAAATATTAGAATTTTTTAATAAAGAGTTAAACATGATTACTAAAGTATTAATAAAAAAATTAAAAACTTTAACCATTACATCTAAATTAATATATATTAAAACACAAATTAATGTTATTTTAAATAAAACAAAATTTCATTCTATTTTTCAAATATTATATTAAAATAAATAAATAATAGAATAAATATTAAAAAAATTAAATTGATATTTAAAATGACATAACATCTTATAAGTATTTAGTTAGAGAAAGTCATACAAACCCTATAAATTTGTTTTTCACGCACACAAAACTTCGTCATAGATCTTTCACCTTCTTCGCCTATGTGATTCCCATTTCCCACCTCCGTTTCATAACCTCACCTTCCATCAATCCTCTTATTTAATCTAACTTAATGATTTTGTTTCGTCTTCCCATCGTTCTCATTCTTTATAAAAAAGACCCATATAGGTAAATTAAATCAGCATATCATAAATCTTGGGAAAATTGCCAAAACCAACCTAAAACTTGAATTCAAATACAAAAGTGTACCCAAACATCAATCAAATACAAAAATAACCTAAAAGGGTAATGAAATTACAACATCCCCCTTATGACAAAAAAAACTATATGCGTTTTTACCTTTATAGTCTATTTAAATCTTCCGTCTTTTTAAGTCTTCTGTGATTTTGTCAATCTTCTCGTTTAGTAAATCTTAAAAATAATTTATAAATTATATAAAAAATATTTTTATGGGGGAAAAATCTAAATCATATAATAATAAACATTTGTAAATGATATAAATTAAAATCTAATAAAATTGAATTGTTCTCAACATAGGTGAATGAATGTATCATCTTATGATATTCTTTGGTCTAGGGTTTGGAAACATATGTCATAGTATTGTATGTATCTTTAGGGTTAGATTTTGGAAACTTAACTAATTTTTTTGAAAAATTATTTTTTACATATATTTGTTTAGTTTTGTGTATATTAAATAGTTTTGGAGTTGATTTTAAGTTTAGTGAAGTGTTTATTGATATTTAGTTTAAGGTATTAGAAGACTTAAGTCTACTAAAAGATATTACGCTAGAAGACTTACATGTAAGTTTTCTGGGGGAATAGTAAATTTAAGGGGTAGAAGACTTTCAGAGAAGTCTTATGAGACTTCTCTGAAAGTCTTCTGTCTTCTCAGAAGTCTTATGTCTTCTCAGAAGTCTTATGTCTTCTCAGAAGACTTCCCTGGAGATCTTCTCAGAAGACTTACCTGAAAGTCTTCTGAATCGAAAATATTTAACCTAATTACAATTTTTGTCTCCCCCTATATAAAGAAAATTTACACATGCTCTCTCTTCCTCTCAAATTGCTGCAAGAAAATGTAATGTTTCTCACTGTAAAACTCTCAAACCTCTCTCTAATCTCTTTTAACTTGAAAATACCAAATTTTATATCAATTTCTCATTTTTATCTCATGTTTTCTCACTGATTTATCTTGTTTTTTGCAAGTTTTTATTATATAGTTCTCATCTTCTACTTTTTGGATTTGCAGGTTTTCAGATCTGAAAGACTTTCTGATTGTCTTCTGACAAAATCTTCTCCCATGTCTCCTCTTTCATAACATATTTGAGTGTTTTTAGTAAGTTTTCATGTCTGGTTTACATCATTTGTAACTTCTTATTGCTTAAAGCTCTTACCTTTTTCCCAAACTAAAGCTCTTTAACCTCTTTCTAATATTTTTGAATTTGAAAAACAACAAACTTTATATAAATTTCTTATTTTTATCTCATGTCTTCTCACTAATTTATCATGTTTTGCAGATTTTTTGGTTCTCATCTTCTACTCCTTTAAAGGTATATATATATATATATGATGGATATGTATTTTTGTATATTCTATAAAGGTAGATATATCTCATATTCTACTCTTTTTTTTTATTTTGAGGATATTTGAATATTTTTGGATATGCAGATTTTTCAGATTTGGGTCAGATTTTAGAAGACTTTGGAGAAAACTATTGAGAAGACTTTGTTCTCTGTGGGAAGACTTTTTGGAAGTCTTCCAGTGCATTATATGTTAGAAGACTTTGTCAGAAGACGTTCTGAAAGTCTTTTAACATAATGTACATGTGTAATAATTTTGTTTATGATTTATTTTGTGATTTGTATGTGTAATCTTTTATTTGTGGATTGTTTTATAAATTTGAAGAGATGTCAATGAATTTTTTTTAGTAAATATGTTCATGTCTACAACATTATCTTGCCAGAAAAAGATAAATATGTTCAATGAAATTTTTTTGGTAAATATGTTCATGTCTACAACATAATGTCTACAACATTATCTAACACTTATAACATAATACAACAACACAAAAACTTATTTAATTTACTAAAATTAAAAGAAAAAGAATCTTAAGAAAACTTAATCAAATTCACAAAATATAAACTTTCACTTGAAGTTTTCTGAGAATTTTTGGAAGATTTTTTTTTTAAAAAAATTTGAAAATCTTCTATAAGTTTTTGGAAAGTCTTCTAGCATATAATATAATAGAAGACTTTATGGAAGTCTTCTAGCATATAATGTACTAGAAGACTTTCATGTAAGTCTTCCCTGAGAAGACTTCCACGGAAGTCTTCTTCTGGTAGAAGACTTCTAGGAAGTCTTCCGGAAAGATCATTTTTTGCAATTATAAATTTAGAAAGGAAGACTTCGAGAGAAGTTCCATGTAAGTCTTCTCGAGAAAAATGAGAAGACTTCTATGTAAGTCTTCTCGAAAATAGGTTAGTTTTGCAATTGACCAAATTGTGTCAGAAATTTGACTTTTTGTGGAAGACTTTCAGGAAGTCTTCTCGAC
The DNA here is from genome assembly GCA_012274485.2 of Sinapis alba. Taxonomy (NCBI): domain Eukaryota; kingdom Viridiplantae; phylum Streptophyta; class Magnoliopsida; order Brassicales; family Brassicaceae; genus Sinapis; species Sinapis alba. Next base: position 109,440 of record MU106030.1, read on the forward strand.
AGAGGACTTCCAACAGAAGACCAAAATCACAAAAAATAAAGCTAGAAGACTTACAGGGAAGTCTTCTGCTAGAAGACTTACAGGAAAGTATTCTGCTAGAAGACTTACAGGGAAGTCTTCTGCTAGAAGACTTACAGGGAAGTCTTCTGCTAGAAGACTTACAGGGAAGTCTTCTGCTAGAAGACTTCCTAGAAGACTTCCCTGTAAGTCTTCTCGGTGGAGAAGACTTTCAATTTAGTCTTCTCCACGAACCAAATCTGAAAAAATAAAAATTCTTCTTAAATTTGGTGAGATTCATGTTTAACTTCTCCAAGTATATATCATTTCTTAGTGACAGTTACATACTTGTTCTTGACCAAGAATCATGAACTTTAATAATATTAATAAGTTTATAAATTTTAAAATAAAAAAGTTGGGATTTTGGGAAGGAATAAGAGATAAAGTGAAAGGAAAATAGTTTGTGTGTGTAAGAAATAAGAATATAAAGATGTAGATATTGATTTTAGAAGCATTAAAAGCTTCAAATTGGTTGTTCATGGTGGTTGGTGTATTGAAGCCAATGACAATATTGTAAATACTTGATGAAGATGAGGATGATATGGTAATACAATCATTTTAAAAAAAAAAAAGTAATGGCATTTTTGTGAATTATCCGAACTTCTAGGGTGAAAAAGGAAAGTGAAATTTTTTTAAAAAAATCATGGGTTGGTTTTGCAATTGACTTCAAGTTTTGAGTCACTTTTGAAAAAAGCCCATAAATCTTTATAGTGCCATGTCATTAAATAATTTCTACATACTTTTGTGATTAAGAGAAATGAACCAATATATATCTTATAATAATTACTTAAAATTATTTATTCTTCAAATAATATTTAAAAATTAAATCAAATAATATAAAAAAAATTTATGTTACATAAAAAATAAATACTTAAATATATTTTTTTGGACATTTTAATAAAGAGTTAGACATGATTACTAAACTATCAATAGAAAATTAGAAAATTTAAATATTAAATCTAAACTAATATATATTAAAACACAAATTAATATTATTGTAAATAAAAAAAAAATATTTCTACGTTATTATATTTTTTGATAAAGAGAAATGATCCAATATATATATATATATTATAATAAATACTTACAAATTACTTATTCTTCAAATAATATTTAAAAAATAAATCAAATAATATACAAATATATGTTACATAAAAAATAAATACTTAAATTTGATTTTTAGAGATTTTAATAAAGAGTTATACATGATTACTTAAATATTAATAAAAAATTAGAAACTTTAACCATTACATCTAAATAATATATATTAAACACACAAGTTAATGTTATTTTAAATTAAAAAAATATTTAATTCTATTTTTCAAATTTTATATTAAAATAAATATATTGATATTTAAAATGACATGACATCTTATAAGTATTTAGTTAGAAAAAGTCATACAAACCCTAAAAATTTGTTTTTCACGCAGAGAAAGCTTCATCGTAGATCTTTAAACTTAAATAAAATATCACTAAATGTGTTGGTTTATTCATCCAACCTTAATCTAGAAATAGTAGAAATTACCTACAGTATTTGGTTTTCTAATAAATCAAAATAAATGAAGGTTATCACTTTTTTCTTCGGCAATTAACCATTAAAACATATAAATGATCAATTTTTCATTCCAACAATTTAAAACCAAGAGATTCTAAATACAACATACAAAGACTCTTAAAAACCTTAATAAAGAAAAAAATATTTATTTACTAAATCACTAATAAAAGTAAAATCTATCTTTCCTTCTATACTAATGCAGTCCTCAAACATCTATCTCATAATCAATACATCTCCCTTCGAAACAACTCATATTATGATCTACAATCATCATCTCTCGCATCTTCTTCAACCATTTACCTTTTATGTGTAATCTTCACCCAACAAACTTTATATTCCAACAAAATCCTACATTATTCTCTTTTCCACTTTCAAACTATCATCTTTTCAGTTTGATGTCAAATTATTATTACTCTTTTTAATTACATGGGGAATTTAATGATTTTCTAAAAACTTGATCTCATATAAAAATTACCAAATCTTTAAATGTTGTGATTTAGTATTATTCAAACTTATATTTATCATATTTTCTAAAAAAAAATTCAACATGTTAAAAACTAAATAAATACATAATATTATATATTTAAACGTATTTTCCGCGCGTAGCGCGGCCAACCGATCTAGTGTATACAATAACCACTAAACCCTTTCATTAAGGTGGGAGTTATAGAATTAAAAGATCAATAAGAATAACTCTTTTATTATTAGATCAAGAAAATATCTCAAAACTTAAGTTCTCAATCTCTAAATTCATGTAAGCTATGTTACAACTTGGCATATATATTCTTATATAGAGATTAAAAACTCTTAATCCTATTAGGTAACATATCTATATAACTCCTAAACATATTATAAATCTTAATTTCCATCTCAAGTTTCTTTTTTTTCCAAGTTTAATCCAACATTCTTTTCTTTAAGTTTGAACTTATTTGTTGACAAATCTTGAACTCCAATAAGATCCCTCATTTCTTTGAACTTGATTCTTTTAAGTGCCAATGTTAGTATGTCTGCCTTTTGTTCACTATCCGAGATATGTTCGACCTCAATCCTCCTATTCTCAACACTCTCTCTTATAAAGTGATATCGTGAAACACCAGATTTCTTGTAAGTGCTATGGCCAATTGGTTGTCTCTCTCTCCGAATGATGACCTTTTCGTATGTAGCTCCATTGATTTCGCTGAGTAGGTCTTGAAGCCATATTGCATGCCTTGCTGCCTCTGTGCCGGCCATAAACTCGACTTCACATGATGATAAAGCCACAATGTCTTGTTTTGTGAGATCGAGATCTCCCTTGAGATTTTTTTTACATCTGATCTATGCATCCCTTGACGTTAGATCACCTGGATTCTTTTCTAATTCGGGTGTGTCATATCTGTTTTTCACAACATTCTCTCCAAATCTTTTAGCCTTTCTCCTCTCAGAATTTTTTCCTATATATGTATCATGACCTAGTCATCTCGTGTTCAAAGTTATTACGAACCATATCTTTGTATGGGTTCATCAAGTCGTTCTACATCTGCTCATATGGTGGAGTAAGATGATTCTCACATTATTAGAGAGTATCATATGTCTCTAATTGGAAAAATTCTCAATACTAAGAAGCAGAATTTTGAAATACTAATTCAATTCATTCCCACTCAATGGAAGATGCAAGATCGAATCACATCAAATAATCTCGCCAATGGGAAAATTCTGTTTAATTTATTATCGATTGAGGATCTCCAAGCTGTCTTAGGGCAGGGGCCTTTCCACTATAATTTATGTATGTTTGTCTTGGTACATTGGGAACCAACTGTATGTGATGACTATCCCTGGATTATTTCCTTCTGGGTGGAGATCACCGGAACTTCATTGTACCTTTGGACAGTGATGAATTTAAAGAATATTGGTGGAAAGCTTGGTCACATTGACATTTTCGAGCTCTCTGCTGGTCGGCTACTGATTGATGTCGACACAAGGAATCCCCTTGTGTTTTCAAGGAATATTAAATCACTAGGTGGAAAAGAAGTTACTATCAAGATCACATACGATTTGTCGTTCAAACATTGCACCTACTATGGTTCGTTGTCTCATGAGGTGTCCTATTGCACCAAGAAAATGGAGGAGACACAAGTATCAGCCAGGTTGGGAGTTTTTGCAAATGTTCAACTACCACAAGACAATCACTCACGACAGTCATTGCTGTGGGACCACAAGGGTCGCTGTCGCCATCTTGATCGCAATGATCGTCTTCGCTCAGGAACCAGCATATTGATCACTCTTTCAAAGCAAACAATTCTGAGCATTCCTTTCATCATTGATATGAGAGAGATGCAGGACATGACATTCACCATCGGGATAAATCAGGGCATCGATCAGGGGATAATCATGATATTGTTAGGCCTCAAAGTGCTACGCATGGACGTCGTTATGCTCCCTATGATCTTAGGAAACTACAACAGTGGCGGGAGAAACAACACATAACCAAATGTGCTGATTTTTACAAGTCAGACAAGCCTTTGACTATTACAGATGGTTCATTAGTTCATGAATCCGGTTATTTACCTCTTGTTCACTATGGTTCTGATAAGGCTAAGGGAGATAGATTGGAATGTGCAACTCAAAGCAGTGGCAAGAAGCTTGCTAGCACTATTGTTACACCTTCTCGTATTGATCTCCCAAATGAAGATAATGTAACAATATGTGTCTGAGAAGCTGCAAGAGCGATAACTTTCTCTCCTATGGAGAAACAGAGTCAAAAGGATCGTAATGTTAATGCTCAGATTATTGGTGCTCTTCAGGATATGGAAATTGTAGTCTCTTCTAGCATGGTGATCCCTCAACAAGTGACGAGGATGGGCTTTTATGATCAAGGCGGTGATTTGCTTGGGACATTGAGCATTATGTTCTTGTAGTATCGGCACATTCAGATTCTAAGAAGGGTCGAAAACCAAAAGGTCATTCTTCAAGTCGATGTGGAGCACGAGTTGAAGCACCGTTGGGCTTGCAAAGGAAAAAGGTCGTGTTTCAACGTCTCTCCAAGGAAATGACAGGCTTTGTCTATGGATTTTTCTTCTTATGGGGAAACCGGAAATCAAAGGCATCGTCACAGTGTCTCAAACAAAGTCAGAATTAGTTCTCTCAAGGGTAATGGTTTGGAGGGGTCCAAAACCCCCCTAAAAATCATCTGTGAAGACACTCAGTTGGAACTGTCGAGGAATTGTGATCTCTGGAAAGCGTGGAATGATAATTTTTTCAGAAGAATTGACAAAGACCCGCTGGAGCTGATAAGATATGCCGAAGTAGAATTCCAAGTATGGTTCACAGCTAATGAGGTGCCTACTGCCCCAACCCAAACGACAACAGAATCAGCTCAAGCCGTATGCTACAAGAATATTTTTTTTGTAGATGGTTCTTGAACTTCTACAGCGGTTTTCAGTAGAAGTAGATGGATGTAGCAAGACATAACTGGAAGGACTCAACTTACATGCACAAGAAATCAAAGACGCAATTGGAATCTGACTGCATACAGAGTTGGAAGCTCTACGCTGTACAATTGAGAATATGTTGCATCTTTCCACTTGTCAACATTTTGGGACGAAGTGCAAATATTTGGTATCAATGCTAGAGGAACCTCATGCATGACTAAAATTCTCGACTGAGTTGAAGAAGATACAAGAGTTGAAGAGAAGATTTCAAGATTTATGATTTGCTTTTTATTCCTAAAAGACAAAATGAATATCCAGACTTCTTAGCTAGGGTCGCTCGTTCTTTTCACGTAAACCTTTGTTTTGTTGATTTTTCTATTCCGGTATGGTTACCCAAACTACCTAAAATTTGAGTAATATGATGGCATTTTGAGTTCATGGAAACATTCGACTATCTTAATGGGACCCGAGGACAATCTAAAACCAGACCATTAGCATTTACTGCCCCCATATCTCGAAGGATAATCTCATGTGGTCCTTTCAAATCACTTATGCCCCTTGGCTTTAATGAAACATGAATATCCTATTTTACCCTTTTCTATTTTTCAAAAAAAAATCAAAATTAAAATTTTGGTGTTTTTAAAATTTTAAATTTTAATTTGCGGCGTACAACTGGTAGAACTATATTATACTGATATAATTTTACTTAGTTGTACTGAGATATAATTCGGGATACTAAGTATTTTTGAGTTAGTTATACTGAGTTTTACTGATTATACTAAGCTATATTGGTTATATTGTGTTATATTACTCAGTACTACTTAGTTAGTTATACAAAGCTTATATTAGTTATAATGAGTTATAACGAGTTTGACTGAGTTAGTTATACTGAATTTGACTAAGTTAGTTATATCAAGTTATACTGGATTCAGATCTATAGATGAAATAAATAAAACACACGAAAAAATCTTTGGAAAAGAGAACAAGAAGAACCCTAAATCATAGAGAACACATAAAATCATCCAAAAAAATAAAATAAAAGAAAAGCCCAGATTCCCCGTCAAATCAGGTTGAGCCGTAACCGTTCTAAATAGATTTGAAGTGCAAGCCAAAAAATAAATCGCCATTGATGCCGCTTTCACCATCTTGGCCGTAGTTTTTTCATAGATCCAAGCAAAGTCAATGTTCAATTTACTTAATCTTCTCAGCCAAACAATTTAAACCTATAGATCTAGAAATCATAGATCCATCGATGTTGTATATGTTTCTTTGGTGAAAAAAGAAGATGAACTTTTACTATCTAGTTGATGTGGAATAAGATAAAAGTGGAATTGTGGAAAAGAAAGAAAAAAATAAAGAAGAACCATTATTCATAGGGAGAAAAATTTGCAAAAATGAGAAAGAAAAAGGAAGAGAAGAGGAGAAGAAAAAATGAAAGAAAAAAATTGTTGGCTGTTCTATTTTAGTAAGTTATGTTAAAAACAAAAAGGTAAATATTTTAATGAGAAATTCCCTTAGTTAGCCCATTTTAGTTTGTTCTTCACAAAAATAGTTCTTAAGGAAGAAACTGACCAAAATAGTTTTTTTAGAAGCTAATTTTTTTTATTTATAAGCATTTATACCCCTAAGGTTAACTAATTTAGACTTTAAGGTTTAGAGTTAAGGGGTGGGTTTGAGGATAAGGTTTCAAATTTCAAAAAAAAATGAAAAAAATGAAAATTTCAAAAACAAAAAATGTTATTTTGGTCATTTTATTTTTCTAAGGCTATTTTTGTGACAAAAACTTAAAAATTGTTATTTAAGAGAGTTACCCTATCTTAATTTACTATTAAAAATAAATCAATTCGTAAATAAAATTAGAAGGAATCTTTCAAAGATTGGCCTATGATAAATGGGGGCATGGAAGGTTCCTCGAACCGCATGAAATGGGAAAGTTTGCTATTATGTCATGGATTCAGTTCCAAATGTCTGTGTCTTTATTCTACTAACCTTTCAACTAACTGTTTCATTTTAATATGGTGTGAGAAAAGAAAATGGGGTTTTTTAAGCTTTTCTTAGTACACTTCTCACAGCCTCAGAAACTGAACCAACTATGCTACGTTACTGAGCTAGAGAGTTTTGCTACGAAAAGTCTATGTAAGACTAGAGTTCTCTCTCTGTGTCCATGTGAACCTGGTTTTGAATGCGAAATACACATCAACATGAACTGTCTAAAACGTTAAGACATAAATGTCTCATAATATAGACTTTGAAGCAAATATGTTTATGGCTCATAGAAGTGAAAAATAAGCCTTAAAAGTGGAGAAACACAAATAATGATGATGAAAAATACTTGAGAAATGCAAGTGAACTACAAAAGGGGACCAATGCGAGTCTCTGCAACTCAACCTATGTAGTGAGTTCCATAATGGCGGAAACGATATCTCCATCATTAGTCTTAAGAGCCTTAACGGCTTTGGCCTTTGAGACACCAGCTTGAGTCATCACAAGATCAATGTCCTTAGCTTCAACACCAGTCTCATCAACATCAACATCATCTTCCTCGTCTTGTGCAACAGTGGCTGCTTCAGATGCATCAGCGTTGGGGATCATAGACGCAACATCAGGCATCTTGAACCTCTGAGCAGCTTGGGCTTGTAGCTGAGAGCTCATATCATCAATCTTGGCCTCACCGAATATCACATAGGTCTCAGAGTTGGGACTCTTGAACACATCTGGCTTGGAGATGACAAACAGAACCTAGAGAGATATTCAAAGAACATACACATTAAAGATTTGATTAATGCCAATAAAGGCGTGTTTTCTTCTTACATTCTTTGATCTCTTGATTGTCACTCGGCTAACATCAGTGACAGGTTTCATTCCAAGTTTCAGCATTGCTTTACGGCTTTTCTTCTCGCTTCGGCTTTGCTTGGAGCTCTCATTCTCACCAGCTCCTTCACATACAACAACATAAGCAAAACCCTAAACATTGTAATGTAACCTTACGCAGCATTACTTAACAGAGATTTAATCACGAATCAAGTGAATCAAATCGAGTAAAGAGGAATATACCATCGACGTTGTCATCGTCGTCCTCATCGACATCGTCGTCTTCATCTCCGTCTTTCACATCCTCAACGACAACATCATTTTCCTTCTGCTCCCATACACAGAAGAATAATCGTCATACAACCACGAATCGGAACAAAATAGAGAGAAAGAGAAAGAAAAAAAGTGAACCTGGAGCTTCATTTGCTCTTTGATAGCATCCATCAACTGCTCCGCAGTGTTAACTTCTTCAACGGCTGGGCCTGGCATCTTCTTCAACCTCTTATCTTCTTCTTCGTAACGAACGAAACCCTTGGAACAGCGCAGCGAGAGTCTTAACCTTTTTACCGTTTGTCCTCAGTCGCGATGAATAAATATTGAGAGCCGTAATATAGTGATCGGGCCTTGCCCTATAATAAGCTTTAACTAAATGGGCCAAAACGAATATATTATATCAGTGTTCGGGCTAGGCGCCGTTATGCGGGAAGTTAAATCTTTAGGGTAAGCCGTATACGTAAACGATTAAATAGACATGGACGGATATATATATATATATATATATATATATATATATATATAAATATAAAAGTAGTATACATGTATTACTTTAAGAAAAATGAACCGGTACAACTAATGATGTGACAATTATTGTTTAAGATGTAGAGAACTGGAAAAAATTATATGTTTTTCTGCACTATAAGTTTAGACACTATCAACAACGCAATTTTCTCTGAATACTTTTTCAATACTTTTTCAACACTGAGTATTTATGCCAATATGGACTATTTGTTATGGAGGAAAAAAATTAAACTGGACATAGACCCTTACCCATGGATTATCTGGTACATATGGAAAGCTATAAATGATGAATTCTTCAGGGGAATAGATAGAAATCCTCTAAAACCGGTCAGATTTGCAGAAAGTCAATGCCATGATAGGTTTGATGCAAATAAGATGGTTCATATCACGATTCAGAAGAAAAGTATTTTGGAATCCCAAGTCATAAGCTTGGTTAATATTTGTATGATTGATGGGTCATGGACCTCGGATGTGCAGTTCAGTGGATGCGCCTGAGTTTGGAATGACAGCAGGGGGATGACTCGACTTATGGGAACACAAAATTTAAGAAGAAGAGAAACAACCTTACATACGAAAGTGGAAGCTCTGTGTTGGGCCATAAAGAGCATGCTTCAACATTCGTCATGTCAAAGTTTTAGAACTGATTGCAAGGACTTGATCGCCATGATAAAGGACTATGAAGTATGGCCAGCCTTTGCATCTGAGCTAGAAGCCTTAAGGACGCAGCTGATTTGCTTCCCAGACTTTTCGATTACCTACATCCTGCGAGCTCACAACAAACTTAAGATTCTTTAGCTAAGATCGTGAGATCTTTTCATAGGGATCTTTGTTACATTGGTTGTTCTATTCCGGTTTAGTTACCCAGACCACCTCAAGCTTGAGTAACAGAGTAGCCGTTTTGATGCAAAAAAAAAGAACTAATTATACTTCAAATACTCCCTCCGTTCCATTAAGATAGATGTTTTGGTGTTTTCACACATATTAAGAAAACACATTAATCATACATCGTTTTTAGAAATTATCAAATTCCAATGCATTTTAATCAATAGTCTTTCAATAAATTCAATTAATTTTATTGAAATTTGCAATTTTTGTATAGAAAACATAAAAAATACATCTTTGTGAAATAATTTTTTTTTAAAACATTTATCTTAGTGGAATGGAGGGAGTATAATTTATGCTAGAACTTGATCCATGTCTCCGAAGAAGATTAGTTTTACCTTTTATAAAAAAAAAATTACATTTTAAACATATAGATACAAGTTATTTAAATACTTTTAGGTTTCTATGAACCTACCTGGATCCGGAAGAATCTGACTCAAATTATGTCTTAATTAATTTTAAAATTCAAAAACCCAATACCCAAAAACCTGATATATATCCAAATGTGTACATGAATGGCCATGTCTAACTGATTATGTAACCCAATTTTTTTAAACCGGTTTGCAATTCTTGTCGACGATGAGACAATTTCATTCAAACATGTAAAATTATTATGGTTAACACGTAAAATAAATGATGTCAAATTACTATGGTAAATAAAATAACGAAGTAGTTTGAAAGAGTGAAAATGTAAAAGATGTAATAAAACACTTAAAATAGATCAGTTTTGTTTTGTGTTTCTGATGTTGAATTATTTGGAAAATATAGTAAATGAAGTGGTTATAATTAGTTTTACAATGAATGAAGAAGATGTAAGAAATCACTTAAAATTAGGTAAATAATGTTTTGTACTTCAGTTTTAATGTAATAGATGTATAAAATTATATTTTCACATATAAAAATAGTTTCAAATTATAAAAATTAAAATATTTTAAAATATATAAATATGATATGTTTATAAATTTAAATTACTTTGCAAACAACTAACCTAATACAATAATCATATATACATAAAATAAGTAAAACTTAATATAAATAATAACATTAATAATAATAATTTATTTTTGAATATTAATGTTTTGAATCCGCCTAGACGTCTGCGTAGACAACATAAAGGCTGCATACACGCTATTATATGCCCAAACACGCTGTTTTAATTGTATGTATAAAACAGTGTAGAACATGAAAACCATACAATTGATTACCGTATATCGCATAAACGCCGTCTAGACAAAAACCTAAATCGTATTTTAGATCACTGATTTATATACTAAACACAAGTGACATGACCAATCATATTCTACGCAATATGTACGAAAAGTCAAATGAAAATATAGTACATACAAAGAAAACCATCTAGCAGTTTATATGCTTCTTTGTCCATGGTTTTTTTTTCATACATTATATTGCTTAGACCTAGAAACAAACATATGAGAAACTCTCATCGATAAAATAAAATAAAAGAAAGAGCTCCGCCAAGTACGCACTTGGAACGTTCAGTTCCATTGCAACGAACAGAAGAGAAGAGATAGCTCGCCCTTATAGCAACCCCGTTACGGTCTTCAGCGGGCAGGCTGCACTCTAGGCGACGGCTAATTCAAACCCCTCCGGTAAAATAAGAACAGCTCCCACATTCAAAGCTCCTTTTTTACCATTAGCTAGAACTTGCTGGTCAGCGCATCTGTTTTGGGTACAGAGGGCCATAGGGGCGAGGATACTTGCCTTCGCGGTTCGACTTTCTTTTCAGGCTTAGGAAGGGAGGAAAGTATTCTGAGTGACCGAAGCTATCCTCTGCTGGTGCTATGGAATCTACAGAAACTTGGGAAGTTACCAGTCTCCCCACATTTTTCTCGTAGTTGATGAGCTGCCAACCTCCGGAATTGAGGGTTGTAGGTAGAGTTTCCTGCGTCCAACTTGGAGTTGGATGCTTCGGGGAGTGAGACGAGGTGTAGCGCAGTCTGGTCAGCGCATCTGTTTTGGGAAAGACAGGTTAGGAAATGGCCGGATTAGCAGGAGGAAGGTCTTGAAGAGCCTGCCTAAATCTCCTAGCTTGGCATTGAATTGTTCCTGGTCCTGATCAGAGACCACTGTGTTCGCGCCGGCGCTTCCCTGTCTTGTTATTAGTAGAAAGCTGGCTTACTAGTTACTATTAGTCACAGTTAATTAACTCCTATTTTTTTAGAGCTAGTTGTTGTCACTCAATTCCTAGGTCTGGCACATCACTCGGCTACTTGGCTTAGCGCTTCGCTTCCGGTTCTTCGGAAGAATCAACTTACTTCTACCTTCTTCATTGATCTGGGGTAAAAGGAACCGTCTACCAGTTCTAGAAGCTAACCGCCAGAAGCTCACCCTTCGGGTCTCGCTTCCAGCGCTTCTTTCTTGATTTTTCGATATGCCGCTTCTTCGCCAGCAAGGAGTCTGGGAGTTGAATCAGAAGCATCGAATGTCCATGGTCCATTAGATGGGAGGTGCAAGGCCAGAAAATTGAACACGAAATGAAGCACATATTCTAGGAAATGACAGGACTGGCAACATTAGAAAGACTACCGAGGCATTCCGGGCCGACTACAATACAAGTCAATCCCCAGAATAAAGCCAAGGTAGGGAAGGGATCGGATGGCCACTACTTAATACTTCTCTGCTTTCATACAATCTTTGCTTGACTCCGACATAATCTGGCAAACCGAATCACGCCAACGTTATGGAAGTTCCTGGATCGTGTGAAATAAGAGTAGTACTGGAGGAAGTATCTAGAAGTCCCCAAGGTTTCTTCTAGTCTTCTCCTGAGAATGAATAGACAGGATAACTAGTTCCCGTTGGTTGACAACAGCTCCCTTGTAATAAAAAGGAGGCATTTTCCGGCTAGACAGGTTAGGCTTTTCCGGGACAAGGATGATCTTTTCGGAAAGGAGGAGTAGGAGGAGTCAGCTTATTCTATAGATACTGTAAAAGCCAACTCATCTCTTCAAGTCAAATTACAATTAAGCCCTTGGGCTAATACATACGACACAATTAACAGTAAAACGCGGCGTGTTTGAATTCTGATCGCTTTTACGCGAGAAAGGGTAGCTTGTTGCTCAGCTGTCTTTAGTCAATATCTTATGAATGTTCCGGTCCATAGAATAATGTTCGAACCCCCCCCATCAGGTGGCAATGGGACGTGTCTTACCTAAAGTCAACTTCTCACTTTCCAAATCAGTTTACGGAGTCAAGCAAAGATTGTATGAAAGCAGAGAAGTATTAAGTAGTGACGAAGGACAGGGATAAGTACTAAATAAGAGCTCCTGTTTGCTTTCTGGCAATGAGCTAGCTTAACCCTAATTGCGACAGGCTTAATACAGTCATGTTGGATCTTGCTGGTTTTTCCATCATCCAATCCACAAGAAATCGAATGAAACCGGCGAAAAAGAAAATATTTTCTATGCCAAATTTCCCCTATACCACGGATATTATATTTTTCTAGAAAACAAGAGACTACTACCTGTTGAACGTCCGATGACGCATTGCTACTTCTTTCTCAGGAAGTGCAGCAAGTACTTGAGGAATTTTGGGATATCATGTTTTTCTGTTCTAGTTACTATCTGTAGTAGTGTGGAAAGAGCAGCTGTGAGAAGCGGAAAAACCATCAAAAAACGACGATTGTTCGTGAAGGTTTCCTAATTCATATATGGGTTAATTTATTGAATATAAATATTGAGACATGTAATAAAGAAAATAACCATGTATTTATCACACGGTAGAATGTGACAGCTATCTGAAGAAATGGCATTTTGACCTTGTTCACGAGAGGTCATGATATTAACGTGATGTAATACAGTTGGCATACACTTCTTTCAAATTTCAACGGACATTCTATATAAAAAAAACTATACAATAGAATAGTATATCAAATGAACAATACAAACATAAAATTCATAGAAATATATAAACAAACTTATGGATTTATTTTGTTTTCTATGGTTCTATAATGAAATAGAAAAAAGGAGGAGGAAGTTGTTACATGACTAAACAACTTGGACACCAGACTGTTTATATTTTAATTTTGTTTATATGGTATAGAATGAACTACTTGATTTGTTAATGTCTTTGCCATGACATCATAATAGATAGAAAATTATAAAAAATGTATTATTGTTGTCGAAAAATACTTAAAAGTTATTGGGAGAAACTCCTCATAACAAATAGTATATAATGGTGAGGATATGGTGGGAAATGGTGAAGGAGAAGATAAGATGGTCGGAGGAGGTTAAGAACCAGCGAGTGGCGGCAGTAGTGGAAGAGAAGATGGTGGTTACGATGAACAACCGGTAGTGATAGTGGTGATGAAGTTACAGATGGAAGTGATTGAGACAAAAATAAGGAGGCTAGTGGTGGTGGTGATGTCGGTGTTATAAATAGGATAACAACAAAATTAATACATAATAAAAGGATACAATGTTGTTCGTAGAGGAGGAGGAGGACGAGGAGAAGGATAACAACAAAATTAACACATAAGATGAGGGGATGTTGTTGTTCACAAAAGAGGAGGAAGATGTATTACAAGTAAGATAAGAGGAGGAGATGTTGTAGTTTGCAGAGGAGGAAGAGAGAGCGGAAAGGAGGAAGAGTAAATTTTAATATTCTATATTGTCACCATAAAATATAATAGTATACTAAAAATTGGTACATAAGTTTTCATCTATTTTTTTAACCGAAAATGTATTGTTCTTAACAATTAGAAACCTCTCAAATTAGATGAAGAAGAACAAAAGAATGAGAAGAAGAAAAATATAATATATTATATTAGCGAATAGTATATATATTCTATGTTTTCATAATAAAATAGAATAGTACATAATAACAGTATATAACTTATATTTCTTTATTGTGAAATTTTAATTGTATTCTATTTACTATAATAAAAGCCTCTTATATATTAATTGAGAAGTCACTTAAGTGACTTCTGTACACTTGTCATTCATAGGTAAATTATTGAATTAATTGTTATAAATTGATTGGTCGATGGTTTTTAAATTTTGATTTATTTAATTCAAATCTAAAAAGAAAAATAATCATAAACCAATTTATATCAGTTACCAAATAGTCTAAACAATATTATGAATAAAATATATACTTAAATTTATGACAAATTATTGTCAAACATATCCAATAATAAAAATTTAATTTGAAATATTCTCCTATATATTAATTGAGGAGTCACTTAAGTGACTTTTGTACACTTGTCATTCATAGGTGAATTGTTGAATTAATTGTTATAATTTGATTGGTCGATAGTTTTTTTTTTGAATTTTAACAATATATAAACCAACTTATATCAGTTACCAAATAATACCAACATGTATTCATTTAATTTTTTTTATAATTTTAGATTTTTAAAATAATCATGTAAACTTAAATTTACAAATATATAGTTTTAAAATAGTTTTTTCTTGTAGTGAATTGGTAGATAAAATAATATGAATATTAGAAATTGTTATAAAATATGAAGTGGTAGAAAGAATAATGTGAATATTAGTAAGGTTATACAATAGTTTTTTTTCATTAATCTTCAATTATGTATTAATAATAAATTATGTAATAAAAAATATTTGGAAAAACTTAGATTAAAGTTTATAGAATTATCAATAATGTGGGGGTGTTGAATTTAGATGTTAAGTTGAATTTGAAGAAATTTTAGTTCTCATTAAATTAGTGTGTTATTAAATTATGGATTTCATCAATTTTTTAAAATTCATGTGTTATTGGATTAATCGTTTATAATCATTCTTATAAAATTCTTTAAATTCTAGAAATTTATTTAATAAATAGAAATTCAAAAATATATAGTTATGTTTTCTTAATATTTTTTGTGATTTAAACTTTACATACAAGCATGAATTAGTTACGTAAAAAATATAAATTTGATCTAAAATGTAAAAATAATAATTAGGACAGGTGTTAACTTTTTCACTATGGTTGTTGATAAAAAATCAATAAAATACTATAAAATTAAACTTATATTTTAAAGGGTAATTATTTCAAATAGCTATTTTAAAGTTTTTGGCATTAAAATAGATCTTAAAAAATAAAATGACCAAAATAACCAATTTATATTTTCAAAATTTTAATATTTATTTTTATTTTTTAAAATTTGAAACCACACCTCCAAAACTCCACCTCCAAAACTACACCTCTTAACTCTAAACCCTAATTCTAGATTAGTTAACTCTATGGATAAAAGTGTTTATTTTTACCTATTTAATAAAAAAATTGGTAATTTTTTTCCTTGGGTGCTATTTTTATAAAAATAAATTAAAAGAGATTATCCTTGGAAATTCCTCTAATTTAAAATTAAAATACTAAAAATTCATACTTACACAATTAAATTATGTTATACTTTAAAATTATAAGTACAAAATATATAAAATCTCTTTATTAAAAATATTTTTTTTAATTCACATTCAAGTTTACTAATACAATTTTTTCTTACCAATGAAAATTATTATATTATATTATTTTTTTGAACTATTTTTATTTTTGAATTCGCGTGCAAGCACCTAGTATAATAGTAAACCAAAGAGTAATTGTTCATCGTCGTTTTCATTTTTCCAAACACCAACGATCAAAATTCTCAGTCCCTTAAAAAGCGATTGTAACTTTACCCAAATCACACAAACTCAATCCTACTTAAAAATTGTTATAAACCATTTTCCTTTAACCTATCAATTTTCTTGTGCCTCTTCCTTATGCCTCTGCTTTTGTTTTTCATTTTGTCTGATAATTTGTAGATGCGAGTAGAGAAACGTTTATAAAAAGGGTATTTTTTGTCTATCCTATCAATAATATGTATCATATCATAGCCATCAGTTTGCTATGGTTATTTTGTGATTTATAATTTTTTTAATGGTTATAGCATCAAATTTTACTTCATGTATTAGAGTCGTAGTCAACATATGCCATCTACCCATATTACCTTTTGGTACTGTTTAGCTGGTTTCTGCAGAGCACTATCTTGATTAATCAAAACATATTTATGACTTGGAAGGTTCGAAAAAAGTGGATATGGTAAATTTACATTGATAGAGATTTAACCCGAGAAAAGAGAATTCAAAAAAGAAAAAAAATAGAGATAGAAAATAGAAAGCAAATGTGGTGGAATCAGAAGAAAAGCATTGAAAAAAGTGTAGTTTAACTTTATATGATTAATTAATTATAGTTGTGTTAATACATTTATTTATATGAATCTCATAAACCAGATTTAAATTATAAATCTCATTTGTATTTATGTACTGTTGGGAGATCCGCGATTTGCGGGGGATTTGATATTTTGTTAAATAAAGTTTGAAGTTTATTTAAAAATTTAGTGTGCTGAGTTCATGTTTATGTTTGTACCAATATTTTGCATGATTCTTTTGCAATTGAGATAATTGCAAATTTACATTGTAGAGATTGTGGGTATAAGACAATGTTTATTTTTGATGTAGGATGATGGTGAGAGTATATTGCCTTCGTCCAAAATTTTCAACTATTAAAGTTCAGATTTTTTTTTTTAATTTCAAAATATTATTATGAAACAATGAATTTAACATATTTGATCAAATTATGAAAACAAACTTTAGCACTAAAATATTTTTTAGCACTACTTGTAGTTAGACCTGGGACTATTATCCGGGATTCGGATTCGATCCAAACTCCGTTCCGGATCCGCTCCGAAAATAGGATATCTGGGGCGCCCGGATCTGAATCCGGATAGTAAAATCTCAGATCCGTCGAAACCGAATCTGGATCCGGATATCTTAATTTTTGGGTCTGGATATCCGGATTCGGATCCGTGTTTTAAAAATATATTAAATTTTTAATTTTATTAATAATAATATTTGATATATTAATATTTATACATAAAGTTAGTCATATAATTTTATATTTTAATTTTAATAATATTATATAGATAAATATATTCATAAATTTTGTAAAAATATTTAATTTATGTGATATTTTTAGTTTTTTTGTATTTTAACTTTTTCTAAAAATTTATTTTTTTGGATCCGAATCTGGATACTCGCGGCTATCTTAATTTCTAGACGAATATCCAATACATGGATATCTGAAAGATACGCATCTGAATCTGGATACCAGAATCACTGATCCAACGGTTACAGATCCGGGTATCCCAAATATCTCGGATCTCCGGATCCGTCCGAGGCCTACTTGTAGTGGTACCATATGTTTCCTGGGTTTTTGAAATTGTGATAGGAAATATAATTATTTTTTTTGTATTCCTATAATTAGTCAAGTGCACTAAAAGTTTGTTTACTCTAACTATATGGTGTTTTGCCCATACTTCCATTAGTGAGTGTAGGTTAGTTTTCTCGCAGACTTGAGCGTCTGTTTTTACGACATTTTCTAGTAAAGTGTAACTATACTAAACCGAATCTAATAGACAATATATATTTTTATTTTATTTTATATGCATATATTTAACAAACATAATCCTATTACATAAATACATGGTTAACTATATCATTTGCATATTTTAAAAAATTTGAAATGTAAATTCAAAAGAAAAAAATTGAATTGTAACGTTATTTTATAACTAAATACGGGTTGTATCCAACTTTAATATCAAAGGAACATAATCAAATATGACATCAATCAATCAGGGAGGAAATTAAACCAATTTACAAGTGGGTCTGGTACTCCATTTAGTTTTCTATTAAATCGATAAAACCAAAAACTAATAAAACTGAGTATATAAACCATAAATCGGATTAACCACCCCTATTGAATTTCCTCAAAGGCCAAAAGTATGAATGTATATTAAGTGTCTCCTACCTGACGGACAACAACAGAGGAAAGATCAGCAATACTGAGATTAGGTTGGGCATAGGACAATAATAAATCTCCCACAAGCATATCCTCATGCTGCAAACATCGTAAGAACATCGTAACTCATGTTGCTACATATTTTCTGTTTTATGCATCAAGAACTTAGCCACAACTTTCATTATTACATACAGAAAATTATTTAGAAGCCATAAGATGCATTATTTAAAGTAAGAATTATGATTTTTTTGTAATCTTAGAGCCATGTATCCAAGAGTTCCATCTTCTTCTGTCATTTCCTTGCACTATGAGCTTCAATTCTAGACACTCCAAAGTTAGCAAGCTTTAAATTCCTCTGATAATTCAAAAGCATGTTCTCTGTTTTCACATTGTGATGAACAATTATATCTGAAATGTAAATATAACTTTCTCTGCAAAAGACAATCATGATTGTATGTCAAAAAGTTCATTTCTTGCTTGGAGATTCACCAAGAATGAAAATATAGTTATGTTTTTTGTATATTTACCCCCTTGGGAGAGAGCAAGATCAAGTTGAACAATAACTATAGTAGTAAGTTTCCTTTGCATGTCACCTTGTATTTGCTACGGAACGTAAAGTCGATATTGGATTAATGGATTTCCTCATTTCTACGAACTTGGTAAGTGTGAAGGGTTAAGGTTGATTCCAAAAGTTTGAAGTGGTGGTCGCTTCTGTAACATCAAAAATCAGTGAGCTCCTAACTAACTCCCTCTTTCTGGAGGTGTTTGAAAATGTTGAGGCGATGATAGTTAGAGAACCCCTAGATGAGTTTTGATTGTGAAGGAGAAGATGGAGAAGATAATCAATAACGCCACATTAAATTGGAAACAAATGTGAGGTAATATAAAAAGAACAACCTTTTCATCAATCAGGAGCATGTCAACCATTTCTTCACATTTTATTATTTCTAGAAACGTAGGAGAAGCTTGAGTCTGTGTTCACCGTATGTGTTGAACTACCGGGCTCTAAATCTGACAGCAGGAGATGAGAGGTCACCAATGTTGTAGGATATGTTTGCAAGGAAGATATATGAATGAATTGGGTAACGTACTGAAATTTTGTGAGTTCATCATCACAATTTATAGAATCAGTTACTCTGAAGTTGGAAGGAAGAGGGGAAGGAAAAATTAAATGTAATGTAGTGGGAAGGGTGGCTGAAGGACTTAATGAAGAAGCTCAATTACATGGAGGAAAGACGTTATGCACGTGGTTTCCTGGTCGTAGAGTATGTGGGAGCTAGGAATTTGGAAAGCAAGGAAGGTGAATGTTGTTGGTTAGAGTTAATGGGTTAAGAATCTGAGATGAGAGTAACCAAAGATATTTTAGGGCCCATTTTAAGCACCAGACAAATGTAGAGATAAATGTATTTAGAAGTGACGTGAGCAGAATATTAATCTAAATAAGAGATAAGTTTAAAATAGTTAAAGAAAGTTTGACATGTGTCTTATTTTGCCTCATGCTAGTTGCTGAGGTGGATGGCTCAAGAGAGAGGTAAGTCTACTTTATTATATATATATATATATAATCAAATATTTCTTTTATTTTAAGCAAAATACATTTTCATGCATAGCATAGAGCCAATGCTAGTATACATATACAAATAAATATGAATTAAACCACATTAGCAAATGAAAGAAGAAGAAACTAATATCTCATCGTAAATTTTAAGAATTATAAACCTTATGTAGTCTATACATACACATATATATACATGTTTGGCCGCGTCCTGATGCAAAAGGACAAAGTGATACATCACATATTAAAAATTTAATCACAGCTTCGTTACATTATAATGAGCTTTGGTTAATGTTTTTTTGTTTTTTTCTTGTTCTTAATTAGATTAGGTTTTTGTTTTGTGTCTTTTATATAAAAATGTCGTTTGGTGTTATGGGAAGGTAGTTTTTGACGTTTAATAAAATATAGAGAAAGTTATCTCTTTTTACATTGTCCTCGGATAGAGCTAGACTCTCAACGATCTCAAGAAGACAACATATCCTAGGTATTCTAAGAATCAATAGGTTACTTGCGTTATTTGTAGCTTCCGCTACACAGGTTGGTATCAGAGCCAACACTTAATTTTTAATCAAAGTTTAATTTTGTTTCCAGACATGTTCCTCGAAGGTTCGTGTTATTTGATGGATACATATCCATTTGTTTCATCTGAATACCTGCGTGAAGAATTCAGAGAAAATATTGGAGACAATCTATGATTGTACGATAATGATGATGTTTTAGTGGTAGACTTCATCTTTTTTTTTATGGCGCTTTTAGAGAACCTCATAACCCTATCCAGATGTTTTTATCTGGAGAAGATAATGATGGCGTGAATCCAGATTTGGATTGGAAGTTTGATGAGTATATCTTTGTACTGATATTCATGTGGAGAAACAAGATTCGAGGTTGAATCGTTTTGTTATTGGAGGGACTGATGCAACACATATTAACAATTCAATCACATCTCCGTTACGTTAGAGTTAGATTTTGTTGTGTATCATATATGGAGTCAAGGTGAAAATCTTCACCAAAAATATGAGCTTTAAATACATATTCCCTCAGCCAAAATTGAACTTAAGGTAAAAGAGGTGGTTGGAATTTGTATCTGACTATGATCTAGACACTGCTTACCATCCGGGTTAGACGAACATGGTCGCGAATTCACTAGGAAAGAGGCGAGCTGATGTCTTGGATGAAGTCGAGTTAAAAGTGCTTGAAGGAATGATCTGGACATTTCATCTTAATGTCTGGTCCAGTGATCAAAAACCATTGGTTCTTGGTATAGCAAACCAAAGGGACCTACTTACTGGGATCTGGATTGTTAATAGAAAGATGAGAATCTTAACAAGGTCTTTCAAAATGACAAGACCAAGTACCATACATTGAACAATGGTATGAACCTTGTCAATGGTCGGGTTAGTGTGCTGAATGATAAGGAATTAAAGGACAAGATTTTGAATGAAGCTGACAAGTCTAAATTCACTATTCACCATGGCGTTAACAAGATGTACTGTGACCTAAAGAGGTGATACCAATCGGTCGAGATGAAGAGGGATGTGGCATATGGGTGGAAAAGTGTCTTACTTGCCAGCTCGTGAAGGCCAAACAATAAAATTCTGAGTGGCCACTTGCAAAACTTGCCCATTCCAGAATGGAAATGGGAAAAATATTATGATGGACTTCATGACTAGTTTACCCACGACAAGGAACAAGAGAGACGCGGTATGGGTTGTTGTGGACATATTGACCAAGTTTTCTCACTTCATCATAAAGAAGACCAATGGAGCTGAGAAGATAGTATGGAAGTACATGGACGAGTAGTCTGATTGCATGGAGTTCCGCAAGCATCATATCGGATAGGAATTCTTGGTTCACTTCATATTTCTGGAGTTTCTTTCAAAAAACCTTAGAAAATAAAGTGAACATGAGCACATTCTATCATTCACATATAGATGGTCAATCAGAAAGAACCATCCAAAAGTTGGAAGACATGTTGTGAGCATATGTCTTGGACGGGGGTGATTCATGTGGGAACAGAAACTTGCACTGTCGATTGTGTGATCTTAAGGGAAGTCTAAAAAATCCGACTTTCCCAGAGGTCCCGGATTATCTGCGTAAACACACTAAACAAAGAAGAGAGAGATAACATAATATTGAAGGTAAATTGCACTAAGGCATTTTATTGATTGATAACAATACAGTTACAGAGTTTCAGCGAGAATGGAATATACAAAATTCGTCAGCAATAGAGAACGAAATAACAAAGTAGAAAAACGTTATAAGTATCGAACTCGCTAGTCTAGCCACCTAGATCCTAAGTTCTCCTAAAGCTAACAACAGTTTTATTGACCTAATCTTCTGATCCCCCCTGCCTTCAGCCTTTAGATCTCCTTATATATGTCTCTTGAGGCGGTTTGTCTCTTCCCTTTTTGCCCTGAGTCGAGATTATCTTTTTTCTGGGAACATTCGTTTTTCTCTCGATCTTCATGGTTATCTTTGGAAACTTTCATTTATCTTCTG
This sequence comes from Sinapis alba, assembly GCA_012274485.2. Lineage (NCBI taxonomy): Eukaryota > Viridiplantae > Streptophyta > Magnoliopsida > Brassicales > Brassicaceae > Sinapis > Sinapis alba. The sequence continues at coordinate 131,806 of MU106030.1, forward strand.
ATTTCTTGATATTTATTTTTGCGTGAATAAAGATAGACATTCATAACAACAATGGGCTTGGTTTTATATGAAAACGTAAGCGGGCCTTTAGTCGCGTTTTAGGCCTCTCGGGCCGTTTTTCTGACTTTAAGTGTTTTTCCAAAAGATCGTCTTTGATACATTGTCAATTTTAAGCACTTCTCGTATAGCTTAGGCAACTTTGGCGTTAAGCCAACCGTTGCCGTTTTGTACGATCGGTTTGAACTTATACGAAAAAACAAGTCTTCACAGTTTTTGCTGTAAAGGTCCAACGATAACTCTGATTGAGACGAAACAAAAAGCATTTCGATCGCGAATTGAAGAGGAAGACAAAGAATTGACACAGATCGCCATATGGCGACCCAGTCTTGGAGAGATGAGGTCGCCATATGGCGACCCAGTCTTTGAAGGGTTAGGTCGCCATATGGCGACCCGGTCTCGGAGAGCCTATGTTGCCATATGGCGACCCAGACTCGGAGGGCCTAGGTCACCATATGGTGACCCGGACTGTACATATTAAGGTTTCCATATGGCGAGCCGTAATCTTGGTGCGCATGTCGCCATTTGGTAACCCGTACCTTTTGTGTGCAGGTCGCCATATGGCGACCCGTGCTCTGTGTGGGCGGGTTGCGATATGGTGACCCATGCTTTGCGAATGCGGGTTTCCGTAAGGCCACCCGTGCTTTACGAGTGCGGGTTGCCATATGGCGACCCATGCTTTACGAGTGTGGGTCGCCATATAGCGACCCATGCTTTGCGAGTGCGGGTTGTCGTATGGTGACCCGTGCACTGCGAGTGTAGGTCGCCATATGGCGATCTGTGCTTTGCGAATGTGGGTCGTCATATGGCGACCAATGCACTGCGAGTGTAGGTCTACATATGACAACCTAGGTTCGAGGTGTTTTCGTTCTTTCCAAACTACTTCTTCGATAAGTTACTTCTAGAAATGGTAAACTTAGTTGGTGTTTTCGAGAGAACCATTTTTGACCCCAAGAGTTAGTTTCCTAGCCTGCAAAGTATCGAAGATGATTTTTGCGGCGAGTAGTGTGTTTTAATCAGAATCACGACTAAGGGTAATTTTTTCCTGAGAACTTTTTTGAGGCTAGTTTATTGTGGGGATTATGCCTCCTTATTTTTATATAAGTAGTGAACTCTCATTCTCATTCTATTCTTATCTTTTCATTTCTTAAGTTACCTTTGCCTTCTCTCTTAGAAATTCGTAAGAGATATGTCTTCTTCCAAAGGTGGCAAGAAAAATTCCAACGTCGAGATGAGCGATTCAGCTCTTTCTGTGAGTTCTTAGAAATCGTCTCCTCCCGATACTGTGTCAGCCTTCGCAGCTGGATTTTTATCCTTCCAGGATAAGCTTGCCCGGTGCAGCGCTGAGAAGGAGGTTGGTCAGTCTTCTGCTCCACCGCCTAAGCCCCCAGCTCTGGTGGAAACTACGGCCGCGCCATCGTCAGAGACTTTGGTCCAGCCTTCAGGCTCGTCCATAATGCCAGTTCATGTTGAGGATAGGGAGCATGATCCGTAATCGATGCCCCCTCATTTGGCTGAGCGAGGAAGCGTCTTTGGGCTGCATGCTCCTAGTGCTGCTCCGATCGTTCCCCCGAAAAGTAAAAAAAGAAACCCTCCTGGCGGCGAGGCTGCTAAGAGGAAAAATGAACTAGAAGGTGGAGAAAGCGATTCTGCACCGTAGGGAGGATCTAGCTCTAGTGCGATATCACGGCACCGTACCAAGGTTTGTTTTCAAAAATCTTTCCCGTACAGAATCTTGTGCAGTTCGTATCCTTGATCGATGGGATGATCGCTGAATGTAGGTCAGAGGTCGAGCTTCTTATGAGAGAATTAGCGGAGTCCCGAGAAGAGTCATCGGTGTTTGAGAAGAAGTTAAAAAATTATTGAAAATGCTCATTCCACTTAGGTATCCCGGCTCGAGACTTGGATCCACGTGCTCGAGCGAGACCTTGGGAAAACTGTGAGATCCCTGCTCAAGGCGAAGCAGGTCAGCAAGAAGAAAGCTTATGAGGCTCGTTGGCTCCAGCGTCGCCTTCAGAGTGAAGAAGGATCGATGGCTCGTGGGATCGAGGAATCCAAGATTTCCCTTCGCGCTGATTTTGGGGGCTGCTTGGCGAGGATTGCAAGTTCCCTTGACTCCTTGTCGGCCATCCAAAGTAAGGATCTGGCTCTCCGGCCGTTGAGGGAGGAATGAGCGAGGTTCGGCTGTTCCAGGGTGATGCTCCTCTACCTCCACGAGCCGAGGAAGCCAAGGAAGCCAGGCGGGCAGAGAAGAGTTGGGGGTTGATGAGGGTGACTTCGACACGATCTTTGGCAGACTGAGATCCGAGTGCCTCCTTCAACCGTGCTTGGGCGATATGGGAGGGTAGGATGCCATGGTCGTTGAAGGTGCGGCCCCAAGCTCGGACGAGGTGATGGTTGAAGGTGTAAGACCCGATCCCGGCCTCTCGGGCCGCAGTCGATGCCTCACGTCACTCGGTCCATACACTGACCGAACCTCTCGATTTTTCAACCTTTCCTTTTATAGTTTGCCCTTAAGGCGAGGCTAACTTAGATCTTAGCTTAGACTAGCTTAGTCGTTCCCTAGCTTAGATCCTTTCAACTTATGCACAGCGGAATATTCTCTACTTAACCATTGGAATAACTCCAATCAAATACTTGGCCGGTTGAGTCACCTCAGCTAATGGTTAGTATACTCAACTACCAGCTAGCTCAAACGTGGATCCTAAACCCAAACCAAGTCATACAAATCCGAGGTTCCAGTCCCCTAATCCATTCTATCTAGATCTAAGAAACATTGCTAGATCTTACCTTGGCCACATCCACGGAGCTTGTTAGCTCATTGTCTCAGCTGACCCCAGCTGGTTTAGCTAGCTCGTGCAGCTAGCAGAGCTGAATCACTTCACCTGAGGTTCCATCTCTTCCAGCTGATCGAGCTGCGAGGTAGCTTCGCCCAGCTCTCCGTCCACTCGTACATCTTCCTTATACCTGTATAAAACCTTTCCCTTGGTACTTAGTCATTCAGCTAACCATCCCCACAGACCAAGTACATTTGGGAAGTCTTCAGCTACAAAAACGACCTCAAGCAAAAATGTTCCAAAACTAATTAAAATTCATGATAATTCATGATAAATCACCACTAAGATATTCTCAAAAAGGCTTCCCCAAATACCATAGAGTTATAATCTCTGTCAGTGAAGGTTGGCAGCATCAAGAAAGACCGAGCCAACTGCCTCAACAAATAGAATATGACGAAGAAGAAGCTTATGAGATATCACCTCCAGCAAATAAGCATGCAGAAGAAGCTTAGTGCTCATTAGAAGAGGCAGTAGCAATGTTTCTTGAAACACTTGGACATGATGAAGTACAGCGAGAAATTGCAAAAAACTTTCAACGTAGCCAAGAAACAGTGAATATAAAGTTTATGGAGGTATTAGATGCTGTCCTTCTTCTCTCCAAAGATATTTTAAAGCCTGCCCATGATGACTTTCAGCAGACTAACAATCGTCTGTTTTCTAATAAGAGTTATTGGCCTCATTTTTGTGGTTGTATTGGAGCTCTTGATGGTACTCATGTGTCGGTAAGGGTTAAAAGTGATCAAAAGGAGAGATTTTGGAATGTGAGAAAGCAATTTGCTTTGATGAACGTGCTTGCGATTTGCAATTTGGATATGAAGTTCATATATGCATACGTTGGAACTCCAGACATAGCACATGATACAAAAGTTCTTACTTATTGTGCTCAAATTGACACATTTTTTCCGATACCTCCCGAAGAAAAATATTTTGTTGTTGATTATGGATATCCAAACAGAAAGGGTTATTTAGCTCCATACTGTAGAACCAGATATCACCCACATCAGTGGGGTGATAGACCACCTAATAATGCAAATGAGTGGTTTAACAAACATTATTTGTCTATACGTTCAGTGATTGAACGTACTTTTGGTATGTGGAAGGCAAAATGGCGAATTCTGAAAAATGAAGCACGATATAATCTACAGACACAATGCAAAATTGTTGTTGCGACGATGGCACTTCATAATTTTATACGTGAGTCAGCTACAAAAGATGATGATCTTGATGAGTATGAAGGAATGGAAGAACAAGAATTGAATCCACCAAATATAAAAGATGTACCTGAAGTTGAAGTCACTCGTGTGAAGATTGGGCTTTAGTCTTACATGGGTCTTGGAATTAAAGCCCAAACGAGAAAAGGAAATCACGTTAGGTTAAGGAATTGTGATTCCTTGTAAAGTCGGTTACTACGTTATATAAGGCAGGTGAGGTCAAGGCTGAAGACCTAAAAAAATACAAAAGAAAAGAGAGACGTGAGAGCATAGAGAGAAAGTAAGATCAAGAGAGAAGGAAGCAAAGCTTAAGAGAAGTTCGAGTCTTCATCTACCGACAAGTGTTCCTTAGATCTTTGTTACTCTTTGTTATTGTTCCTCTCTTAAGGTTGTATCTGAAACACACAGAGCGAGCTAGCGTTTGTGTAATCTTTCTTTGATAGTGAAAGTTGTGGGAGACAGTTCCCACCCGAGACGTACCGGTTCGAGGCCGGGAACTCGGTGATCAAATTCTTGTGTCGTTAGTTTCTATATTATCTCAAATCTCATAAGTTCTAAAGCACTTAGACGGAAGTAAAAATCCTAACAACTCGTTGTGTTGGTCATTCGTGTAGACGGTTGATCTCAAAGTCAGGATGTGTTGCACTGGTTGTGTCAGGATCGTTAGGAAGGCAATCTCAAAACTCCGAGGTAGCGGAATAAACCCACAAACTTAAAACCACTCTTTTTCAAAAAAAAAAAAATATAAAACCACTCTATGATATTTTCTATTAATTTAGAAAGATATTAAATTTAAGGAAATATTAATTTATATTGGGATTAATGGGATCAAGAAATTAATCCAGAATGAAAGATTATTAATTTATCAGATATTAATTAATTGATGTTACATTGTACATAATCAGATAATAATCTCTCTTGTTAAAGACAAGGTTATATTTAATGAAACTGGTTGAAATCACAAGAGTTGATTCAGTAGAGGTGGAGAGAGAGATGGGAAGGGTGAGAGTGGCGGGATACGTTGACAGAAACAAAGTGCTCAAAGCCGTGAGACGAGCCGGGAAGAGAGCAGAGTTTTGGCCATACCCTGAGCCTCCACTTTACTTCACATCTACTCAAAACTATTTCGTTGATCCCTCAAAAGAGTTTAAAGAGAGTTATAACTATTACAGACATGGTTACAATGGTACCGAACAACATGGTAATATCCCTGTAGGTAGTCGTGGAAACGACAGGGTTAGTAATATGTTTAATGACTATAACATCAATGCATGCCGTGTCATGTAGCTGTTTAAAAACAACTGAAAACTTGACGAAAAAAATAAATAGTAATAGCAGAATAAAACATGAGAACTTCTTTATCTAATTTGTATTGTTGTTGTAAGAAATTTTAAAGATTAAAGATTTAATATGGAATATATTTTTTTTTATAACGTCGGCATGCGCAAATGGAGAAAAAAAAACGGTTTCAAAGCGACTGCAAATACGATTATCGTAACCGTTGTTTCTTCTGCAACTTTCACCAACAGATATTAATTCAGTGAAGATCCAAAGATTAGTTTTGTTTCTTCTGACTCTATTTGCAGCAGAGAGCACTTATGGTGATTTGTTTATCTCTGTAATGGAGAAAAAGTTCAGATTTCACAACGAATTGGTTGTTTATTTATTCTTTCAATTCGTTGTTTCCATCTCCGACGTGGCCTTCAAGATCATGATCAATGACAAGTTGAATTCAGATTTAAGTGGTAAGGAACTTATTCCTATCGCTTTACTTTGAAAACAATTACCATGGAAACCACCATGGAAAGAATATATTGGAGAAGAAGAATTGGTATTTTTTGTTGTACGGCGATGTTCTTAGAATCATTGATGATTGGTTATTCCAATTTTTATTTCTTTCGTTAGAATCAGTATATTGGATTCTATCGATTGACATCTATAGATCAAAAATAGAAGTTGACCAATGTTATACAACCAAGAAAACAAAGAAATGAAGTTTGGAGTTTTATGACAAAGTCGATGTCCAAACATGAAGATTGCAGTAAGAAGGTTCACAAGAAAGCTTCTTGCAATGTTATTTTTTATTTTAGATATGTATTTGGTTGTACATTTTTTAGTTTATGTGTAATGTTACATTTTATATAAATAAAATTGTTGTTAAAAAAAAAAAGGTGGGAGTTTCATCAATTGGAAAGCAAAATCTGTACTACAACCTGGATATGTATGTACTCTATCTAGTTATTCGACATATCTTGTATGCATATGAAGGGCCGGTTTCTATCCATGTTAAAATAGTTATAGTATGGGAACTGAATAATTTATATATATTAACCACTTCAATCCAAGAAATCGGAACGAATGTTATATTTTGCTATGTCTAAAATTCTGTGGTGCGTGCATGTGAGCATGGTCAATATAACATGTGTCAGCTAAAGGAAGAGGGAAGGATTAGGTGTATTGATATGAGAAATTGTAATTTAAAATAGTACATGTTTAATACTCATCTGTTTCATAATAGATATAATTTAGAAGTATTTTTTGCTTGCCTCCAAGCAAGACATTATGTAAGAAATCAAGTGACTTATGAATGCAACTGATAAAACTGATACAATCGTGTCTCCAAGCAAGACATTGTAAGTATACATATATATTTGAATTAAGTGAATTATTATTGTAATGGTTAGATCTTGGTTTAAAAAATCAATGGTTTATATTATTTTTGTCTTTTTATTAGAAAGTGAGAAATCAAGGAACCGGTAGATCTTAGCTTGAAAAAAATAATATTTCAGATTGTTTAGTCATTTTTTTGTTAACAATATCAAATTATGTAAGACATGAAATAACTTATGATAATACAACATGTGGCATATGGTTTACTGGCGGATGCCACCAATGACCATATCTAAATAAGAGAATCTATAACTATAGAAAGTTGAAGCGATTTTTCGTACTGTTGTTGAAGTTTTTTCAAGTTGATGTCTTCGATCACCTAATGCTAACAATGTTGCACGGCTACTTTAAATCTGTGAACATCGAGGATTTTCAGGTATGTTAGGTAGTTTAGATTGCACACATTTGAAATTAAAAAACTGCTCAACAGCTTGGAGAGGACAATATGGTGGTTGTAGTGGATCTCCCACCATTATTATTATGATCTATGGATTTGGCATGCATGTTTTGGTCTACAATGATCTAACAATGATATCATGTGCTAAAATCCTATCATCTTTTTGGTAATCTAGCTAAAGGCACTGCTCCAACCTCTAATTATGTTATTAATAGCAAAAACTATAATATGTGTTTTTAAAAAATATCTAGCTATAGTATATATCCAAAATAGTCCATTTTTGTTCAAATAATTTATGATCCACTTGACTCAAAAAATATATTTGCAAAGAAGCAAGAAACATGTATGAAAGATATGGAACATGCATTCATGTGGAGTATTACAATCCAATCAAAATTTGTAATTTTGGCTGGACCAACACATTTTTAGAGTAAGAAAGTATTACACTATATAATGATTTCATGTATCATATAGCATAATATGATCATAGAAGACAAATGTGATACTGATGCACAAATTGAAGAATGTCCTAAAGACCAATTGTAGAAGTTGAGATGGCAAGTGAGATGATGTTCGATTTAAAGAATTCTTAGCTTGACACAAGAAAATCAAAAGCCGAGAATCTCATATAAACTTCAAAATGCATTTGTCTAGTTAAACTAATTCTGAAATTTAGTTTTATGTAATAAATTTTTGAGAATTAATATGATCTAATATATTCTTAAGAATCAATATGATTTAGTATATTTAAGATATATTTAATAAATAGTAAAAATAATATTATTAGTTTATTATAATATTAGATTTAATAATAAATCATTTAAATTTAATATAATACTATTAAATTCACTAAACATCAAAGTAATATATTTTTATTTTATCATTTTTATTATAGTTAAATTCATATTATTGACAAATATAATATAGTTAAATATATATTATTGACAAATAAAATTTTCTTACTAAAGTAAATATATTATTTTATATTATTTTATTATGTACTTTTCATATTTTATATTTTGAATACGACTAATATTTTATATAAAATAAACATAGAAGTATATAATACTGTTAAAACAAAAAATATAAATGTAAATAAATATTATGAACATAAAATTACAAAGCTTAAAAAACATAAAATCTAAGTGTGATGAATAATTACTTATCAATAAATTATTAAAACTAAAAACATCAAATAATATATAATATTATTTTGATATAAAAGTTAGTATTACGATTGGAAATTGAAAATGAACGATGACACTAGAATGCCAATTTTTTGTGTTATCTCAATACTAAAATTGGTGTTCTGTTTAGAGTTGCCTTTAATATTTGGGGAAATCTATTGTATATATTTTCTATAGGTTGACACTCTTCATACCAATAGAACACAGAAATTGTTCTGTCACGGCATAGTATGTTGAGTTTAAAATTGGATCACATGGAAAGATCGAAATTCTGTTTTATCAGATTTATAAACAAAAGTCCGCAACTGACTTTTCTTAATCGCTGCCATAGGAAATACTAGGCGGGCATTTCGGGTATCGGTTTGATTCGGTTCGGGTATTTCCAGTTTTGGATAGTTCGAATAGGGGGTTAGAGGACCCATTTACTACTTAACTATTTTCGGTTCGATTTCGGTTCAGGTAGTTTCAGGTTCGGTTCGGTTCGGATAGTAAAGTTAGGAACCGGAAAATACCCAGAAAAAATTTGGTTCTCATTTGGTTCCGGTCCCAGTTCGGTTATTTCGGGTAATTCATGTTAAATATCAGTTTTTTGGATAAAATATCAAATAATAAAAATAATTTAGATAAAATTTGGGTATTTTTGATTACTTTGGATAATTTTGGATAAAAATATCAGAATATTTACGAATAGTTTGAATACTTTACAATAACTTAATATTTTAAAATATTTTAGATAATTTTAATAGATTTTTAAATTATGAATATATATATTTAGTTATATTATATGTATATTATATGTATATATAATTAATATTTTTATATGTTCGGGTACCCGTTCGGTTTTCGGTTCGGTTCCAGTTTGGTTCGGTTATTTTAGTTATAAAATTTAGGAACCATTCAGGTATTTAAGGGTTTTGGTCCGGTTCCGGTTTCGGGTATTTCGGTTCGGTTCTTCGGGTCCGGCTTTTTTGCCTAGGCCTAGGAAATACTAAAGGCTTGGTTGTTTTAAATGTTGAAAGTAATGATACAAGAGTGGAAGTTTGCAGATGCGGGTAATTACAAAATTCAAACGTTACTAAGTAATTTATACCACTACTGCTACGGGTGGAAACAAAAGCATATGCAAAGTACTTACTGAATGACTAACATATATACATTGAGCAAGGTTCAGATACATAATAAGTGCGTGTGAGTTCATTCAAACATTCCACTAACTTCAGTGGCGAAGCCAGCCATAAAAAGTTTAACGGGGTCAGTAAATTAAGTTATGGATTTTATGTTAATTTTGAGCAAATGTTACGGGATCAATATATTGATTTTACAACATTTCACTAGTTTTCTCATAAAAACTACAAGTAAATTTTTCTGTAACAAAAAAAAATCCTAGGGGTCATTTACAGAAAAATCATAGCGGTCAAATGACCCCCTCCCTACATGCTACCTCTATCATAACGGGACACAGGGAATCTCATTCAGTTCTAATGTTTTGTGTCTTTATTCTGCTAATTTTTTAACTAACTGTTTTAATTCAAACGATGTTGGCTTTTACCATATTCCTCTTAAAGGCAGGTGGGAAAGTCTGTCATCAGATTCCCAAACTCAGAAAATGGAGTTTTGTAAGCGTTTCTTAGTACACTTCTCACAGCCTCAGATTCCCAGAAAATGGAGTTTTGTAAGCGTTTCTTAGTACACTTCTCACAGCCTCAGATTCCCAGACTCAGAAACTGAGCCAACTATGCTACGTTACTGAGCTAGAGAAGTTTTGCTCGGAAAAGTCTATGTAAGACTAGATTGCAATAAGAGTTCTCTCTCTGTGTCCATGTGAACCTGGTTTTGAATGCGAAATACACATCAACATGAACTGTCTAAAACGTTAAGACATAAATGTCTCATAATATAGACTTTGAAGCAAATATGTTTATGGCTCATAGAAGTGAAAAATAAGCCTTAAAAGTGGAGAAACACAAATAATGATGATGAAAAATACTTGAGAAATGCAAGTGAACTACAAAAGGGGACCAATGCGAGTCTCTGCAACTCAACCTATGTAGTGAGTTCCATAATGGCGGAAACGATATCTCCATCATTAGTCTTAAGAGCCTTAACGGCTTTGGCCTTTGAGACACCAGCTTGAGTCATCACAAGATCAATGTCCTTAGCTTCAACACCAGTCTCATCAACATCAACATCATCTTCCTCGTCTTGTGCAACAGTGGCTGCTTCAGATGCATCAGCGTTGGGGATCATAGACGCAACATCAGGCATCTTGAACCTCTGAGCAGCTTGGGCTTGTAGCTGAGAGCTCATATCATCAATCTTGGCCTCACCGAATATCACATAGGTCTCAGAGTTGGGACTCTTGAACACATCTGGCTTGGAGATGACAAACAGAACCTAGAGAGATATTCAAAGAACATACACATTAAAGATTTGATTAATGCCAATAAAGGCGTGTTTTCTTCTTACATTCTTTGATCTCTTGATTGTCACTCGGCTAACATCAGTGACAGGTTTCATTCCAAGTTTCAGCATTGCTTTACGGCTTTTCTTCTCGCTTCGGCTTTGCTTGGAGCTCTCATTCTCACCAGCTCCTTCACATACAACAACATAAGCAAAACCCTAAACATTGTAATGTAACCTTACGCAGCATTACTTAACAGAGATTCAATCACGAATCAAGTGAATCAAATCGAGTAAAGAGGAATATACCATCGACGTTGTCATCGTCGTCCTCATCGACATCGTCGTCTTCATCTCCGTCTTTCACATCCTCAACGACAACATCATTTTCCTTCTGCTCCAAGAATAATCGTCATACAACCACGAATCGGAACAAAATAGAGAGAAAGAGAAAGAAAAAAAGTGAACCTGGAGCTTCATTTGCTCTTTGATAGCATCCATCAACTGCTCCCCAGTGTTAACTTCTTCAATGGCTGGGCCTGGCATCTTCTTCAACCTCTTATCTTCTTCTTCGTAACGAACGAAACCCTTGGAACAGCACAGCCACTCTTAACCTTTTTACCGGCTGTCCTCAGTAGCGATGAATAAATATTGAGAGCCGTAATCTAGTGCTTGGGCCTTGCCCTATAATAAGCTTTAACTAAATGGGCCAAAACGAATATATTATTATCAACAGTGTTCGGGTAGGCGCCGTTATGCGGGAAGATAAATCTTTGAGGCTAACCCGTATACGCAAACGATTAAATAGACATGGACATATATATATATATTTTAGTTAACCCTATGAGTATAAATCTAAACCCCTAAATAGGCTTGTATTAATGCTTTAGTGATGATAATATGTATGATATTTGAGTTAACTCTAGGAGTATAAATCTAGAAGGGCAATTCTCTTAAATAGCCCTTTTTAAGTTTTTGTCACAAAAATAGCCCTCAAAAAATAAAATGACCAAAATAGACTCTTTTTTTTTTGAAAATTTGATTTTTTTTTTATTTTTTTTTGAAATTTGAAACCCTAACCCTAAACTCACCCCTTAACTCTAAACCCTAAAGTCCAAATTAGTTAACCCTAGGGGTATAAATGCATAAAAGTGAATTTTTTAGCTTCTAAAAATAACATTTTGGTCATTTTCTTCCTTAAAAACTATTTTTGTGACAAACAAACTAAAAATGGCTATCTAAGGGAATTTCTCAATCTAGAATTGTGGTGCTATTTTTCTTTATTTAGGCTTGTATTAATGCTTTAGTGATGATAATATGTATGATATTTTATTGGGCAATTCTCTTAAATAGCATTTTTTAAGTTTTTGTCACAAAAATAGCCCTCAAAAAATAAAATTACCAAAATAGACTTTTTAAAAAAAAAAATTTGATTTTTTTTTATTTTTTTTTTAAATTTGAAACTCTAACCCCAAACCCACCCCTTAACTCTAAACCCTAAAGTTCAAATTAGTTAACCCTAGAGGTATAAATGCATATAGATGAATTTTTTAGCTTCTAAAAAAACATTTTGGTCATTTTCTTCTTTAAAAACTATTGTTGTGACAAACAAACTAAAAGGGGCTATCTAAGGGAATTTCTCTATTTTATTTGTTACTTTTTCAAATTATACCTTTATTATGTATTGATCACTGGTTGTTTATTCTATCATTTTATGTTAATTTCTTTAAGATTGAGCTTGGTAACCACATAATTAAAAAAATATATTTGTTAGATTTCATTTTATTTATGTTGGTCAGAGTTGATGAAACGTAAAAGATTAACATCTTAAATGGATTTCTTTTCTTTTTTGTTCTTATGAATTTTTTGCTATTTATTCTTGAAGTATATATTTTCAGGATGAGACCATGTATTTTTTCATCAAACTTAAGTTATATTATTTATTTTTATTGTTTATTGAGTAATTCTCCTAAATAGCCATTTTTAAGTTTTGTCACAAAAATAGCACTAGAAAAATAAAATGACCAAAATAACATTTTTTTTTTTGAAAATTTCATTTTTTTTTTTGAAATTTGAAATTCTATCCCAAACCCACCCCTTAACTCTAAACCCTAAAGTCTAAATTAGTTAACCCTAGGGGTATAAATGCATATAAATAATTTTTTTAGCTTCTAAAAAAACCATTTTGGCCATTTTCTTCCTTAAGAACTATTTTTGTGAAAAATAAACTAAAAGGGGCTATCTAAGGGAAATTCTCTTGTTTATTTGTTATATTTTTTAATATTTATTAAACATTTTTTTTGTTGTTTGCATCATTTTAAAAAATTCTCACTTTAAGCTTATTGACCTAAAAATTGAAGGAAAATATAGTGAGATTCACTTTTTCTCCTATTTGATGAAACGTTAGAAAAATAGGGTTTAGATTTATTATCCAGGATTCAGATTCAATATGAGATTTTTTTTATATTCGCTTCGGTAATAGAATATCTGAAGTGTGTCTATCAAAAACGAATCTGAATTCGGAAATCTTGATATTTAGGTTCAGATCTCAAAATCTATTAAATTTGAATTTTATTAATAAATATGTTTGATATATTAATATTTATACATAAATTTAGTTTTATAATATTATGTTTATTTTTATAGTATTATATTATATATTTGTAATTCTTGTAATATTTAGTTTATGTATAATTTTTAGAATTTTAGTACTTTAAAAATATTTTTTATTTTAAAAATTATTTTTACAAATTCAAATTTGAATATCTGATATCTGAATACCCGTAGATAATATAATACCTAGATATTTAGAATCCATATATCTAAGATTACATATCTAGATCTAGATACTAAATTTATCGATTCAACGAACCTAGATACCTTAAATTTTTCGGATATCCATGTCTCTCTCACCCATAAGAAAAAGCAATAGTATGGTAAATATAATATTTTCCCTTTCGTTCTTATAGACTGCTCTATTTGTTTTGAAGTATTATTAGTCATTATGTATTTTTTTCTATATTATTGTATTCATTAAACTTTTAACTAAACTCAAGTTATACTGTGTATCATCACTACATTTTAATTGTTATATTTTTGTATCTTGTTATTTTTTGTTTTCAAACTTAATTTTGATTCTGTAATCATTATTTTCCTATTTTTGTTGGTATAAATATAATGAAATGTAAAAAAAAAAACTCGTGAGATTCATTATTTGTTACATTGTCATAATAATATTACAGATATTTTTTTTCCGATTTCTTACAGCCTTTTACCCGTAACCCACCGCAGACAAAAATTAATAGCTGTATAATTTCTGTTAGTATATAGTACATACCAGTGTCTATATATTATTCGATACGAAGTATTTATGTCCCACCAAACATGTTGGTCTCCGGAAAAATGATGTCAAAAAAAAAAAACACAACATATATTACTGTCAAGTCTTCTTATAGGTGAAGGTGTGATTGTGATGCTTTTATTGCTTCCTTCGCAGCTTGATCAAGCACGTTTACTGCTGTTTCTTAACTTCCTTTCTTCAACTATCTCTCGCAAATATGTCTCTGCATTATTAGCAGACTTCTCAGAATCCATGGTTTAAAATTTTACATGAACTCAAAGTGGCATGCAGTTAGTTACTTACCCTTTCCTCAGGATTCCTGAGGAATTTCACAGCACGCAAGACAGGACAAAACCGGCGAATTTCGTTCATCCAGTTACCAAGGGTTGATTTTGGAGCAACTACCATATGAGATCCATTGATTCCTCTGTATTCATGAACGTAGGCCAACAAAGAAATCGTTTGAAGTGTCCTCCCCAGACCCTACACCACAGGAAAAAAATGGTATCATGATAAGCATCATAAAAAGTAGAGAGCTTGTATTGCTAGGGGCCTTGGGGGAACTATCGTTTACCGTTTCATCAGCAAGAATCCCATTTATGCCATTCTCATACAGCCGGATCAACCAGTTTAAACCAGCTAACTGATAATCTCTTAACTTCCCTTGAATACATGTAAGTTGAGAAGAAAAAGATGAATCCCTGAACTTTCCCATTAAAGTTTACGCTACACTACCTAGTAGCTGTGAGGTAACAACAATAGTTATATTTTACGGAACTCCTCTCTGGAGACAAATATCGTATAGTTTACTCACTGTTATAGGTAACAACAATAGTCTGCTAAAAAACAAAAGACCATTTTCAAAATGTGATCACCCACTCACACTCACATTAAGTAACTCCTCTCTGGAGACAAATATTGTATAGAAACTCTTCCTGCTAAATCAATCCTTACAGCATCCTCTACTTCATCATATATACTGTTCTTGTGGAAGCTCTCTACTTCTGATATTGAGATCTTTAGATGATATTAACAGTCATTAATTTAAGATGGTGTTAAAATCATGAAGAAGAATTGAAGATAAAATATAAAAAACATCTAGCTTGGTTTTACTGAGTTTAGTAGAATGAGGACCTAACAGCCTTTCAGATATTGGCATAAAGGATATAAATACGACCCTGGTTTATGGATTGTGATTGAACCAAAAACATACGATGTCAGTAATCACAAAAGCATAGACATCTGTAATACTAAAACAGAGAACTTAAGAAGCTAAAACATCCTTAAAGATGATTACCTAGTGAATAGCAGAGGCTCATCTAAAACAATTGAATATGTTAATATCAACATTGTAGTTTTCGGCAGCTTTAATCACATGGCCACAGAATTTTCCTTTGACTGATACAACCTGCAAGGAACAAAACCAATTAAATATGCTTAAACAACATTTAATGATAAGATTTTTTTTTTGAGTTGGAAGGAACTAACAACTGAACACAAATCAACAATTCCCATGATTTAGATCCAAGAAGGAATAACTCTGATATATGACAGAAAAATCCAGGGATGAGAATCACTACATGAACGCCTTAAAAAACCAGATTACACCAAAAAGGAGATTCCAAAGGATGAACAGCGGAACAAACTTGTTGAGGAACGGTGAGAGGAGAAGCCAATCTCCCGACCATGCTGGTCATCTTCAAATACAATTGCAATGATTCTCAAGGGATGAGCATCACATTTTTATAGGTGGAGATACATCGCTTGAAAAGGGATAAGAATCATTAAATGAATGATCGTGGTTGCAGTGGCTCGGAAGAGTTAAGATCTCGTTCGTTAAATCAATGGAACTTGTAACGCATGTGTGGAGATGAATCGAAAACGAAACGACACAACACGAATCTACGCAACAATTACTGACAATGACTTGTTTCTCTGAAATTTTCAGAACCTCCATAGGTGATAAATCCTAGAAACAAAAGTCGGCTTCACCATCTAGAAAGTGAAGGTGCCTAATGGGCCAAGTAACTTTTCATCCCAATAACTAAAGATAGCTCAGTCCGGTATGCATGTAATAAATGAAACACGGCATTTTGAAAGAATGGACAGGTGTTACGCTCTGGTGACACTATTATCTGACGTAGCAGCCTCTAAGAAGAGAATAATGTGTTCTTTATATAAATAAATAGATAGATATTAGATTCTGATCTTTTTTTTAACGGTGGATATATTTTTTGTTTGATTTTTTTTAATTTTTTCAATTTTTTTTAATTTTTTTTTCTATAATCATATTTGTATTTAATATAAATTTAATTTAATAGAATAGTCCCTTAAATAAATAAAATATATAGTTGGACATAACATTTTTCAATATCTCATGTTTCTGTTTAATAATATAAAAGTAGCATACATGTATTATTTTTAGAAAAATGAATTGGTACAACTGATGTGACAATTATTGTCTAAGATGTGGAGAACTGGAGAAAATTATATCTTACGCGATTTTTGAATGTCCTCCCACACTACAAGTTTGGGCACTATCAACAATGCCATCTTCTCCAGATATTTTCCCAATACCGAGTATTTATGTCAATATGGACTATCTATTATGGAGGAAAAAGTCTGAACTGGACAGAGACCCTTACCCATGGATCATTTGGTACATATGGAAGGCTAGAAATGATAAACTCTTCAGGGAGATAGACAGAGATCCTCTAGAACTGGTCAGATTTGCAGAAAGTCAATATCATGCTTGGTTTGATGCAAATAAGATGGTTCCTATCACGATTCAGGAGAAAAGTATTTTGGAATGCCAAGTCATAAGCTTGGTTGATATTTGTATGATTGATAGGTCATGGACCTCGGATACGAAGTTCAGTGGATGCGCGTGGGTTTGGAATGACAACAGGGGGATGGCTCGAGTTATAGGAACACGAAATTTAAGAAGAAGAGAAACATGACTGCAAATACTTGATCGCCATGATAAAGGAATCTGAAGTATGGTCAGCTTTTGCAACTGAGCTAGAAACCTCAAGGACGCTGCTGATTTGCTTCCCATACTTTTCGATTACCTACATCCCGCGAGCTCACAACAGAACTTCAGATTCTTTAGCTAAGATCGAGATATCTTTTCATAGGGATATTTGTTACATTAGTTGTTCTTTTCCGGTCTGGTTACTCAGACCACCTCAAAGCTTGAGTAATAGAGTAGCCGTTATAATGCAAAAAGAAAAAATGAACTAATTATACTTCAAATATAATTTATGCTAGAACTTGATCAACGTCTCCGAAGGGGATTATGTTTTACCTTTTATAAATAGTTTAATTACATTTAAACATATAAATATAAATTATTTAGATACTTTTAGGTTTCTACGAACCTACCCGGACCCGAAAGAATATGACTCGAATTCTATCTTAAAATTTATAATATGAACGGAGATTAATTTTAAAATTCAAAAACCCAATATCCAAAAACCTGATCTATATCCAAATGTGTACATGAATGGTCATGTATAACTGATTATATAAACCAATTTTTTAACCGGTTTGCAATTCTTGTTGCCGATGAAACAATTTCATTCAAAGATGTGAAATTATTATGGTTAACACGTAAAATAATGATGTTGAATTACAATGGTAAATAAATTAATGAAGTAGTTTGAAAGAGTGAAAAAGTATAAAAGATGTAATAAAACACTTAAAATAGGTCAGTTTTGTTTTGTATTTTTGTAATAAGTGATGTAAAATTATTTAAAAAATATAGTAAATGAAGTACTTATAATTAGTTTAATAATGAATGAAGAAGATGTAAGAAATCACTTAAAATTAGGTAAATAATATTTTTTATTTCAGTTTTAATGTAATAGATGTATAAAATTATATTTTCACATATAAAAATAGCTTCAAATTATAAAAATTAAAATATTTTTAATATATAAATATGATATATTTATAAATTTAAATTACTTTGCAAATAGCTAACCTAATACAATAATCATATATATATAAAATAAGTAAAACTTAATTTAAATAATAACATTAATAATATATATAATAATAATTTATTTTTTGATTATTAATGTTTGGAATCCGCCTAGACGTCTGCATAGAAAACATAAAGGCTGCATACACGCTATTATACGCCCAAACTTTTCAATTATGTATAAAACAATGTAGAACATGAAAACCGTACAATTGATTATCATATATCGCCTAAACGCCGTCTAGGCAAAAACCTAAATCATATTTTAGATCACTGATTTATATACTAAACACAAGTCACATGACGAATCATATTCTACTGCAATATTTACAAAAAAAAAGCAATTGAAAATATAGTACATACAAAGAAAACCATCTAGCACTTTATATGCTTCTTTGTCCATGATCTCTTTTTTCATACACTATATTTCTTAGACCTAGAAACAAACATATAAGAAACTCTCATCGATAAAAAAAAAATGCATATGCTCTTTATTTAATTTTTAAACCCTAATTCAAATATGGGTTAATTTGTTGAATATAAATATTGAGACATGGAATAAAGAGAATAACCATGTATTGATCACATGTATCGATCACACGGTGGAATGTGACAGCTATCTGAAGAAATGATATTTTTGACCTTGTTCACAAGAGGTCATGATATTAGCGTGATGTAATACAATTGGCATACACTTCTTTCAAATTTCAACAGACATTCTATATAAAAAACTATAAAATAGAACAGTATATCAAATGAACAATACAAACATAAAATTCTTGGAAATATATAAACAAACTTATGAATTTATTTTGTTTTCTATGGTTCTATAATGAAATAGAAAAAAGGAGGAGGAAGTTGTCACGTGACTACAACAACTTGGACACCAGACTGTTTCTATTTTATTTTTTTATATGGTATTAGAATGAACTACTTGAGATTTTTTAATGTCTTTGTCATGACATCATAGTAGATACAAAATTATAAGAAAATGTATTACTGTTGTCGAAATAGACTCTTAAAAGTTAATGGGAGAAACTCCTCATAACAAATAGTATATAATGGTGAGGATATGGTGGGAAATGGTGAAGGAGAAGATAAGATGGTTGGAGGAGGTTAAGAACCAGCGAGTGGCGGCAGTAGTGGAAGAGAAGATGGTGGTTACGATGAACATTCAATAGTGATAGTGATGATGAAGTTACAGGTGGAAGTAATTGAGACAAAAATAAGGAGGCTAGGGGTGGTGGTGATGTCGGTGTTATAAATAGGATAACAACAAAATTAATATATAAGAAGAGGATACGATGTTGTTCGTAGAGGAGGAGGAGGACGATGAGGAGGGTAACAACAAAATTAACACATAAGATGAGGGGATGTTGTTGTTCGTAGAGGAGGAGGAGGAAGAGGTGTTACAAGTAAGATAAGAGGAGGAGATGTTGAAGTTTGCAGATGAGGAGGAGTGAGCGGAAAGGAGGAGGAGGAGGAGGAAATTCTAATATTCTATATTGTCACCATAAAATAGAATAGTATACTAAAAATTAGTACACAAATTTTTATCTATTTTTGACCAAAAATGTATTGTTCTTAACAATTATAAATCTCTCAAATTAGATGAAGAAGAACAAAGGAAGGAGAAGAAGAAAAGTATAATATATTATATTGGTGAATAGTATATCTATTATATGTTTTCATAATAAAATAGAATAGTACATAATAATAGTATATAACTTTTTTTTTTTTTTTGAAATTTTAATTCTATTCTATTTTCTATAATAAAAGCCTCTTATATATTAATTGAGAAATCACTTAAGTGATTTTTTTACACTTGTCATTCATAGGTGAATTATTGAATTAATTATTATAAATTGATTGGTCGATGGTTTTTCAATTTTGATTTATTTAATTCAAATCTAAAAAAAAAATCAAAAACCAACTTATATCAGTATTCAAACAGTCCAAACAATATTATGAATAAAATATATCCTTAAATTTATGACAAATTATTATCAAACATAGCCAATAATAAAATTTACTTTGAAACATTCTCCTATATATTTATTGAAAAGTCACTTTTGTACACTTGTCATTCATAGGTGAATTGCTGAATTAATTATTATAATTTGATTGGTCGATGGTTTTTTTTTTTTTTTTGATTTTTGACAATAAACTAACTTATATCAGTTACCAAATTACACCAGCATATATTTATTTATTCTTTATAATTTTAAATTTTAAAATTAATCATGTAAACTTAACTTTACAAATATATAGTTTTAAAATAGTTTTTTTTGTAGTGAATTGGTAGATAAAATAATATGAATATTATAAATTGTTATAAAATATGAAGTGGTAGACAAAATAATGTGAAAATTAGAAAGGTTATACAGTAGTATTTTTTCATTAATTTTCAATTTTGTATTAATCATAAATTATGTAATAAAAATATCTGGAAACTTAGATTAAAGTTTATAGAATTATCAATAATGTGGGGGGTATTGAATTTAGAAGTTAAGTTGAATTTGAAGAATTTTTAGTTCCCATTAAATTAGTGTGTTATTAAATTATGGATTTCAACTATTCTTTTAAATTCATGTGTTATTGTATTAATTGTTTATAATTATTCTTTTAAAATTCTTTAAATTCTAGAAATTTTAATTAATAAATAGAAATTCAAGCATAGATTAATTTGTTACATGAGTTCATGTTTCCTGGATTTGAATAAAATCACATAGACGGAAATACTTGATTTACAACCTAATTAATATATATTTATATTCTCTCAAATAATCTTTTTAAAGATTTTTGTCACAAATATAACACTCAAGGAAGAAAATGACCAAAATAGCCCATTTTTATTTTAAATGTTTAAATGTTTTTTTTTTTTAAATTTGAAATCCTAACCCTAAAACCCAACCTTTTAACTCTAAACCCTAAGTCTAGATTACTTAACCCTAGGGATATACATTTATATTTACTTCTTTAATGAAATATTTTGATCATTTTCTTTCTTAGAGGCTATTTTTGTGACAAAAACTTTTTAAGACTATTTTAGGGTATTTCTCTATATATATTCTAAATTTTTTTATTTAATAAACAGAAAAATATACAGTTATGTTTTCTTAATATTTTTTGTGATTTAAAATTACAGGCAAGAATAGATTATTTTGTTACATGAATTCATGTTTCTTGGATTTGAATAAATCATCTAGATGGAAATACTTGACATACAACCCAATTAATATATATATATATATATATTCTAGAAATTTTATTTAATTAACGGGAAGTCACAAATATATAGTTATGTCTTCTTAATAATTTTTTGTGATTTAAACTTACATACAAGCATGAATTAGTTACATAAAACATAAATTTGATCAAAAATGTAAAAATAATAATTAGAGCATGTGCTAATTATTTCACTATGGTTGTTGATAAAAAAAATCAATAAAATACTAAAAAATTAAATTTATACTTTAAAGAGCAATTCTTTCAAATAGTCATTTTAAGTTTTTAGCAACAAAATAGCTCTACAAAATGACAAAAACAGCTCTTTTTATTTTAAATTTTTAATATATATATATATATATATATATATATATATATTTTATAAACCATTTTCTTTAACCTATCAATTTTCTTGTGCCTCTTCCTTATGCCTCTTCTTCATGTCTCTGCTTTTGTTTTTTATTTTGTCTGATAATTATATTTGATGCCCGTAAAGAAGCGTTTATAAAAAGGGAATTTTCGTCTTTCACATCAATAATATGTATTATATCTTAGTCATCAGTTTGCTATGGTTATTTTGTGATTTATATTTTTTTTTTTATGGTTATAGCATCAAATTTCCCTTCATATATTGGAGCCGTAGTCAACATATGTCATCAACCCATATTATCTTTTTGTACTGTTTAGATGGTTTATGTAGAGCACTATCTTGATTAATCAAAACATGTTTATGACTTGGAAGGTTCGAAAAAGTGGATATGGTAATTTACATTGATGGAGATTTAACCCGAGAAAACAGAATTCAAAAAAGAAAATAAATAGAGATAGAAGATAGAAAGCAAACGTGGTGGAATCAGAAGAAAAGCATTGAAAAAGTGAATAAGATTCCACTAATTCACCAAGCTAACTAAGAACAATGTAAAAATTTTAAACAAATTACTTATCAAAAGAAACTTTTAAAACAAATGTAATTTAACTTTATATGATTAATTAATTATAACTGTGTTAATACATTTATTTATACGAATCTCATGATAAACCAAATTTAAACTATAAATCTCATTTTTATTTATATACTAGGGGAAATCCGTGCTTTGCGCGGGGTTTGATATTTTGTTAAATAAATTTTGAAGTTTATTTAATAATTTTAGTGTGTTGAGCCCAGGTTCTTGTGTGTACCAATATTTTGCATGTTTCTTTTGCAATTGATATAATTGCAAATTTACATTGTAGAGATTGTGGGCATAAGACAATGTTTATTTTTGATGTAGGATGACAGTGAGAGTATACTGCCTTCGTCCAAAATTTCCAACTATTAAAGTTCAGATTTTTTTTTTTCAAAATAGTATTATGAAACAATGAACTTAACATATTTTGATCCAATTATGAAAATAAACTAATTTTATCAAATTAAGATCGGCTCCCGCACCGCACCGCACCGCTGTTAATAGTAAAAAAAAATCTATACATATTTTTATGTATCTATATGTTTTTGTTATTATTATAACCATACCGCAATTATTCCGCAGTTGTCTCGTATGTTACCATTCATACCATTATATCTAACAATAGTTGACAGACCTCGGGATCCCCTCCAAATAAAATTACTAGGTCGTATAGAACATTCTTAAACAGAATCAGTAAACAATACTGTCACACAAACCTTCGGCTGTAATGAAGATATGGGTTACGCCATCGTCGGTGGTGTTGATATAAAAATACTCTTGTATTTTTAGAATGTACTTGAGTCTTCAAGTTGTTGTTAGCAAGACAGCATGTCATAAGGTCATTTACATGTACAGTGATGCTAGTGGATTGTCCATACTTCCATTAGTGAGTGTAGGTTAGTTTTCTCGCAGACTTGAGCATCTGTTTTTACGATATTTTCTAGTAAAGTGTAACTATACTAAACCAAATCTAATAGACAATATATATATTTTTATTTTATTTTATATGCATATATTTAACAAAAATAATCATATTACATAAATACATGGTTAACTATATCATTTGCATATTTGTAAAATTTGAATTTTAAATTCGAAAGGAAAAAAATGAATTGTAACGTTATTTTCTAACTAAATACGGCTTGCATCGAACTTCAATATCAAAGGAACATAATCAAATATGACATCAATCAATCAGAGAGGAAACTAAACCAATTTACAAATGGGTCTGGTACTCTATTTAGTTTTCTATTAAATAGATAAAACCAAAAACTAATAAAACCGAGTATATAAACCCTAAGTCGGATTAACCACCCCTATTGAATTTCCTCAAAGGACAAAAGTACGAATATATATTAAGTCTCTTACCTGACGGACAACAGCAGAGGAAAGATCAGAAATGCTGAGATTAGGTTAGGCATAGGACAATAATAAATCTCCCACAAGCATATCCTCATGCTGCAAACATTCGTAACTCATGTTGCTACATATCTTCTGTTGTATGCATCACAAAATTAGCCACCAGTTTCATTATTACATACAAAAAAAATATTTTGAAGCCATAAGATGCAATATTTAACGTAGGAATTATGATTTTTTTTGTAATCTCTAGAGCCATGTATCCGAGAGTTCCATCTTCTTCTGTCATTTCCTTGCACTCTGAGCTTCAATTCTATACACTCCAAAGTTAGCAAGCTTTAGTTTCCTCTGATAATTCAAAAGCATGTTTTTTGTTTTCACATTGTGATAAACAATTATATCTGAAATGTAAATATAAATTTCCCTGCAAAAGACAATCATGATTGTATGTCACAAAGGTTCATTTCTTGCTTGAAGATTCACCAAGAATGAAAATAGAGCTATGTTTTAGTATATTTACCCCCTTGGGAGAGATCGAGAGCAAATTGAACAATAAAGTAGTAAGTCTCCTTTGCATGTCACCTTGTATTTGCTACATAACGTAAAGAGTTCCATCGGTATTGGATTAATGGGCTTCCTCATTTCTACGAACTTGGTAAGTGTGAAGGGTTAAGGTTGATTCCAAAAGTTTGAAGTGGTGGTCGCTTCTGTAACATCAAAATCAGTGAGCTCCTAACTAACTTCCTCCTTCTAGAGGTGTTTGAAAATGTTGAGGCGATGATAGTTACAGAACCCCTAGATGAGTTTTGATTGTGAAGGAGAAGATGACGAAGATAATCAATAATGCCACATTAAAATGGAAAAAAAAATGTGAGGTAATATACAAAGAACAACCTTTTCATCAATCAGGAGCATGTCAACCATTTCTTCACATTTTATTATTTCTAGAAACGCAGGAGAAGCGTGAGTCTGTGTTCACCGTATGTGTTGAACTACCAAGCTCTAAATCTGACAGCAGAATATGAGCGGTCACCAATGTTGTAGGATATGTTTGCAAGGAAGATATATGAATGAATTGAGTAACGTACTGAAATTTCGTGAGTTCATTGTCACAATTTATAGAATCAATTACTCTGAAGTTGGAAGGAAGAGGGGAAGGGAAAATTAAATGTAACGTAGTGGGGAGGGTGGCTGAAGGACTTAATGAAGAAGCTCAATTACATGGAGGAGAGACATTACACAGGTGGTTTCCGGGTCGTAGAGTATGTGGGAGCTAGGAATTTGGAAAGCAAGGAAGGTGAATGTTGTCGGTTAGAGTTAATGGGTTAAGAATCTGAGATGAGAGTAACCAAAGATATTTTAGGGCCCATTTTATGCACCAGGCAAATACAGAGATAAATGTATTTAGAAGTAACGTGAGCAGAATATTAATCTAAATTGAGAAATAAGTTTAAAATAGGTAAAGAGAGTATGACATATGTCTTATTTTGCCTCATGCTACTTGCTGAGGTGGAAAGCTGAAGAGAGAGGTAAGTCTACTTTAGTATATATATATAATCAAACATTTCTTTTATTTTAAGCAAAATACATATTCATGCGTAGCATGGAGCCAATACTAGTATACATATACAAATAAATATGAATTAAGCCACATTAGCAGATGAAAGAAAAAAAAATGATATCTCATTGTAAATTTTAAGAATTATAAACCTTATGTAGTTTATACATACACATATATATACAGGCTTGGTTGCGTCCTGATGCAAAAGAACAAAGTGATGCATCACATATTAAAAATTTAATCACGTCTATGTTACATTAAGTTGGATTTCAGTATGTATCATATAATTATTATGAGCTTTGGTTAATAAGGCAACATCTCCTAGGTATTCTAAGAACCAATAGGTTACTTGCGTTGTTTGTAGCTTTTGCTACACCAGTTGGTATCAGAGCCAACACTTTGATTTTTAATCAAAGTTCAATTATGTTTCTACACATATTCCCTCGAAGGTCCGCATTATTTTATGGATACATATCCATTTTTTTAATCTGAATACTTGCGTGAAGAATTCAAAGAAATTGTTGGAGACAATCTATGATGTGTACGACAATGATGACGTTTTAGTGGTAGACTTCATCTTTTTTTTTATGGCGCTTTCAGAGAACCTCATAACCTTATCAAGATGTTTTTATTTGGAGAAGATAATGATGGCGTGAATCCAGATTTGGATTGGAAGTTTGATGATTATATCTTTGTACTGATATTCATGTGGAGAAACAAGATTCTAGGTCAAATCTTTTTGTTATTGAAAATACTGAAAATCACATCTCTGTTACGTTAGAGTTAGATTTCATTGTGTATCATATAATTATTATGGGGTTTGATTAATGTTGTTTTGGGCTTTTCTTGTTCTTAATTATATTAGGGTTTTGTTTTGTGTCTTTTATATGAGGATGTTGTTTTGTATTATGGGAAGGTAGTTTTTGACGTTATATAAAATATAGAGAAAGTTATCTCTTTTTACCTAGTTCTCGCATAGAGCTAGACTCTCAATGATCCCAAGAAGACAACATCTCCTAGGTATTCTAAGAATCAATAGGTTACTTACGTTATATGTAGCTTCCGCTACACCACAAAGTAATCATATATACCTCAAGGAAATTGCAGAAGCATGAAAGGAACTATCCGACCAATGCCCTGGAAATGGTTGTGGTGGAGCCAAGGTGCAAATCATCACCAAAAATATGAGCTTTAAATACATCTTCACTCAGCCAAAATTGAACTTAAGGTATAAGAGGGGGTTGGAATTTATAGCGGACTATGATCTAGACACTGCTTACCATCTGAGTAAGACGAACTTGGTCGCGAATGCACTAAGAAAGAGGCGATCTGATGTCTCGGATGAAGTTGAGTCAAAAGTGCTTGAAGGAATGATCTTGACATTGCATCTTAATGTCTGGTCCAGTGATGAAAAACCATTGGTTCTGGGTATAGCAAACCAAAGAGACCTACTTACTGGGATCTGGATTGTTAATAGAAAGATGTGAATCTTAATAAGGTCTCTCAAAATGACAAGAACAAGTACCATACATCGAACAATGGTATGAACCTTGTCAATGGTTGGGTTAGTGTCCTGAATAATAAGGAATTAAAGGACAAGATTCTGAAAGAAGCTGACAAGTCTAAATTCACTATTCACCATGGAGTTAACAAGATGTACTGTGACCTAAAGAGGTGATACCAATCGGTCGGGATGAAGAGGGATGTGGCGTATGGGTGGAAAAGTACCTTACTTTCCAGCTCGTGAAGGCCGAACAATAGAATTTTGAGTTGTCTCTTGCAAGACTTGCCCATTCCAGAATAAAATGGGAAAAATATTATGATGGACTTCATGACTAGTTTACCCACAACAAGGAACAAGAGAGACGCGGTCTGGGTTGTTGTGTACATATTAACCAAGTTTTCTCACTTCATCATAAAGAAGACCAATGGAGTTGGGAAGATAGTATGGAAGTACATGGGCGAGATAATTTGATTGCATGGAGTTCCACAAGCATTGTCTCAGATAGGGATTCTTGGTTCACTTCATATTTCTGGAGTTCCTTTAAAAAAACTTTAGAAACTAAAGTGAACATGAGCATAGTCTATCATTCACATATAGATGGTCAATCAGAAAAGCCACCCAAAAGCTGGAAGACATGTTGTGAGCATATGTCTTGGACGGAGGTGATTCCTGAACACTTACCTTTTCTAGATTTTTTCTACAACAACAGCTTCCAAATGAGCATTGGTATGTCTCCATATGAATCATTGTATGGAAGACCTTGTCGGATGTATTGGAACATCTTGCCGTCTACCTTCTGCACGAGGATTTACTTGGTAGACCTGTTCAGCTTTGGGGGATTTATTCGTATGAGTAATTTAAGAAACAACTCAAAATGAAAACCTAAAAATCTTTCAAAGTTGGAATAACCGTTGATGGGATTTTGATAAAAGAAACAACACATTTTACATCATACTACTTTGCATCAAAAGTACGTAAAAATAAGAGAGTAAAAGACTACCATTTTACACCGTTTGGCTGGAAGATTAAAAGAAGTTTGGTGGTGAGTCCAGAAGAGTACCATAGTGCACAAACATATATTCTGCAAAATTTCAAAGAAATGCGTTTATTTGAAAGGTAAAATATTGATGTATTGAAACTCTACACTTACAGTCAAACAATATATTACTATTTTTAATAAGTAGTGCATTTGTTACTAAATTTTAAGAAGCTATTGAAGGATTATCCGCTCTTGAGCTTAACAAATGGAAAGATCTACACTTTGTAAAGTGGTTGGGCATCCATGTAATTTTGTAAAAAATTAACCCTTGGGTACTTTAATTTACCTTACAAATATTAATTTGTTATAGAAATTAACATAAATGAGTATGCTTCTACATGTTGATTATGGCGATCTATTTTATCCTCCATGGTTGTACGAATTGATTCAAGATCCGGTTGCAAAGATCTGCATAGACATATGTATTTTACGTGTGATTTTACGTGTCATGCTTATGAATATGTGAAACGCCAGACAACAGTTAACTGCAGAATATGCATCAAGGGTGAAACAAATTTCTATGGGATCTTTCAAAAGATTATTGAAGTAGAATTTTCTGGGTTAGTGCATATTAATGCATCCTCTTCAAATGTTAGTGATTCAAACCTGTCAGCAACAAAGGTGTCCGTCATAACAAATTTGGAGTTGTTGATGTCAATGCTGGAAGAAGGTACAACAAATTTGAGTCTTTCATATTGGTATCTCAAGAAGAAAGTTAGCTTCATTTCATATACCCTCGGATAAAAGATTCCAGAATAACTTAGTTATCTGCTATTAAAGTTACATCAAGGGGAAAATAGTTTGTGGAGAAGAACCACCTCTGCAACAAGATTCATATCTAAATGAAGTTGAAGTACATGAACAATCAACTGTTTGCACTCTTCTTATTAACCTACATAACCAGGAGTATGAAGATTTTCCAGACAATATGACTGATGATACAAATGAAGACAAATTTGATGAAAGTGATGATGCATGTAAAATAACATGAGTAAAGAATCCGAATGATGCAAATGAAGACAAATATAATGAATCTGAATTTATTTTATGCATTTTCTTTCTTTTGATCAATGTTTATGTTTCAGAATCCATTGTTTATGATAAATGAGGTATTGTATGTTTTTAAAAAGTATGTTCTTATATTATGACTGATGTTACGATAATTTGTCGTAAATACGTTATCACTTTACCGCATATTTACGACGATTCCATGAAATACATGGTCAAATCAAACTCTATGATATATGGTTTAAGGATTCAGATTTTCAGATTTAGGGATTCAAAATATTATTGTGCACTTTTCATAAGCTTAAAAAGTGGTTTTCATAAGCTTGAAAAGTGGGTTCTAGCTACCTTGTCGTAAATATGTACACTCATGAATTCATCGTAAATAAAAAAGCAGGATTAAGTTAATTCATTGTAAACTTTAATACTCATGAATTCTTCATAATGTGAAAAGTGGGACCTAGTGAATTCGTCGTAAATGGGATTACTCGTAAATTTGTCGTAGCACAAAAACATGGGTCATAGTGAATTCATCGTAAATGAAAAAATGTGAGACCTAGTGACTTTTTCGTAATTTTTATGATGAATTTCGATGAACCTTAATTTTATATATTAATCCCCCCCTTTAGACGGAAATTCAGAAAGTGATTACAAGACCGATTTGAACAAAATATACCAAAAATTCAAGATTAGAGCAAGTTTCCTCCATCCACTAAACCTGACACGTTCCACTAAATCGATCTCAAAGTTTCTAAGATACCAAATACCGTTCTCTACTATTGATAAACTACGGTTACATGAGGTTCTCCTCGTTACCTCGGATGCCGGAAATATCTGTGCAATCTCCAGAGTAGCTAGCATCTAGTGAACGCCTCGGAACCCATAATCATCTCTGCCGGTAAACGCTCATGAGCAGTAGACTAGGGCATCAGAACAAAAACTGTCAAAATCGCTCCAAACCTGCCTGCACAATCACCTACAGCGCCCAAAGACTCCACCAAACGGACACATGGAACGCCTAACAGAACCAAACTTGCAAGAAGACGGGAACGGATTGGTCGCCGCTAGTGATCCAGAGTGCTCCACAACCTGCAAGACTATAACTAAACAATACTACCATGAGCACAAGCACACAGCATTGGGATGCATCGCCTAGTCGCCTGATACACTGAAAAAATCTAAACCCCTCGGACCAGAAAGAGATCGGACTCCTCGTCAGATGCCTTCTTCGAGAACCAAAGAAAAGAGAGACTTGACATTAAAAGCTGAACCAGTGGAACGGAGCCAACTAACACACAAAACATAGCACAAACCCAATAGAGAGCAAGTCGACAAAGCTCTAAATGGGTTACAGAAAAACACCAAGCCGGAAGAGGAGAAAGGATGAACTGAGAGTGACAGAGCCGCCCTGAAAGAGCCATAGACGACCATTTAAACACCACGTCAAAGCAACACTCCAACAAGGCCACAAGCCCAAACACCACGTTGACAGCAAGAGATTTAAGCTCGCCTCTGAGAAAATCGATAACTCCAGAGGGTTAAGGCGAGGAATGACTTACCTTGTTCCTCCAAGACACCCAGGATGAAACAGACAGATCGACGTCCATACACCACTCACCCACCGAAAAAACGGAGCGAAAGACGACTGAACGCCGGTGCAAGTGAGCCAAACATGCCCTTCCACACGCCACCACCCCTACCAGAAGAAAGGACTTCTAGTAAATTCCTAAAATCCGGTTTCACCATCAAAACCATTGCTCATCTCCCGCCCAACCTCCAGGACCTGAATGAACTGTGACGAAGACAGAGCCCCCCTGCAGCTGAGGATGGAACCGTCGAGCCATCAATCTCAGAGATTAAAGCAAGGCAGAGGGAGTGAGAGGGTCGACGAACAAGCAAATAGGAAAAGAGAGAGACTAAGAGAAGAAGAGCCCTCCGGTCTCCGGTACGTGCAGTCACGCGCCGTCCGGGCTGGAGGCAAAGCTGGACCTGGTTTCTCGCTAGAAAGGAGACGATAAGGAAGACAGATAAAAAATTTTCTTAGATATAATTTATGCTAATATTTCCTTCTTTGTAAAAGAAAATTATTTTTTTACTACATAGATATGATTGATTATTAAGATAATTTTTTTAAAAATGGTTGCATTTAATATTTTTAATTATTTTAATAATTAATTTAGTTATATTGATAAGATAATAAAAAGGGGGTTTTACTAAAATAGCATAGAAAAGTTGTTATATTACTAGAGTGGCATAAAAAAATTTAAATTACTAAAATGTTTTAACCCCTATTAAATTACATTAAAGTGCATTGCTTAACTTTTTTAATTGAGATTAATTTTTATTAGCAAATCCACATCACTAAATATGTAATCCACATCATAAAAACTGTGATCAAAAGAGAGGGGAGAGAGAATCAATCGACGTCTTAATTCAAACACCACAACTGAACATTTCTGTTTAAACCCTAACCGAACACCGAACATTTATGTTTATCCTCTATCCGATATCGTCGGCTCAAAACTGTATTATCCAAGATCGTCGACATCTTTGTCGAAATCGTATTCTCCACAAGCTTCTTCTCCGAAATCGTCTTGTGTTCAATCGCTCGAAATTTTCTTCTCTGGTATGTTGTGACTGAGTTTGATTTATGTTGCGGCTGTGTTTTATTTAGGTTGTTGCTGAGTTTGATCTATGTTGTGGATGTGTTTGATTTATGTTGTGACTGAGTTTGATTTCCATTGAGGCTGAGTTATATATCATTATATGGCTGAGTTAATTAGTTTTTCGTTTGCGTCTGAGTTAGATATTATGTTTTGGCTGAGTTAGTTTTACATTTCGGCTGACTTATAGTCTATGTTGTGACTGAATTAGTTTTCTATTTTGGCTGAGTTATATATATCTTTTATGGTTAGATGGATATTCCTGAAAATCAAGCACGAGATTACCCTCCAAGACTTTACGCAGAAGGGGCTTCTAATCTATAAAATCAAGAGATTAATCACAATTGCCATATGTGAGAATTCCCTATCGTCAGAGAAGCAATAGGACATGATGTGTGGAATCACCTGAAGGAGTTTTCCGTTAGAATAATTGCTAAGCTGGCTGATAGCAAATTTGTGTGGGCTGGTAGGACTGTACACTATCTACTATGTAGGCATCTACAAGTATATAAGAGGGAGATTTGGAGCCTCGTTGTTGATCAACCTATAAGGTTTATCTTACACAAATTCGGTGAGATCACTGTGTTAAACACAGATCCACTACTAACGGAAATTTTTGAACCTGACCAATACAAAATGTTTTGGGAGGAATTGAATGTTCTGCATGGGGTCGGACCAAAGTTAGATGGACTGAAGCCAGCATTAGAGGTCTGTCGAAACTGGAGTTTTGAAAAGGGTAAATGGTTAAGGCTGTTAGTTCTTCAAGCTATGGGACTTAATGTTTTGCATCATAATTCTAGGATACCATTTGAAAGTGCAAAAAGAGTATTCGATGATGAAGTGATGAGGTCTTATCCATGGGGTCAGACTGCATATGAAGTGCTTGTTGATTCTATTAAGTTGTTGTATCCACAAGGAAGGTCATACACCATAAACGGTCTGAAGGATGTGTTGCAAGTTTGGGCGTATGAATCTTTGACATGCTTTGAAGATCGTTTTGGAAGAGTGGTTGATGAACAAGAAATTCTGCTTTTTCGATGGGGTGGAAAGCGCACACATGCAAGTTTTGCTACTATAGGCAAGGGTTCTGGCTGAGTTTTTATTTCTTTTGTGGCTGAGTTATGTGTTATCTATGGCTGATTTACTAATCATTTGTGGGTTGGGTTATGAGTTATTGATGGCTGACTTATTAGTTATCATTGACTTATTTATAAGGTTTTGATGGCTGAGTTGTAATTCATTGTTTTTATTGAGTTATGAGGTACTTTTGTAGGTGCGTGTGAGGAAAATGGTTATGAAGGAGTCTGCACAAGATATGTTTCCTCAGTGGCCGGGTGAAGCAGATGACCCACAATTTGTTAACTTGATATCAGACATACATGCTGGTAAGTTGTTAGAGGTTTTTGGGATGTGCAGAAGAATGAGAAAAAGAACAAAACGAAGGCTGAAGTTTCGTCAGCGGCTGAGCCACCCAAGAAGAAGCAGAAGAAAGATAAGAAACACAAGGAAGTTGCTGATGTAGAGAAGAAGAATGAGAATGCAGAAGGAAAGGGTGCTACCAAGGATGAAGGTAGGTAAGATAAGGGGAACAATGCGGTTCTGAGGACCATAATGGCTACTCCGGATAATATTTCCAGACAGTTTGACAATTATGATGGTAGATTTGAGATGTTTGACTCGCGATTTTGGGCCTACGACTCCAACATCAGAGAGTTATCCCGAAACATTTCAAATATAAATATGAGCATTGGTGACAGAGTCCAAGCTGCAGTGGATGAGCGATTGAAGGTTTTGGGGGCAAAGGAAATCTACATTGGCACTAACCCTCACCCCACATCTTTACCCTCACCACCGAATTTACCGCAAAAGTCTGTTAATAGTTTACCAGCAATGGAATATAAGACCCATGTTAGTAAAGGTCCCGGGACGAAAAAGTCTTTGGGAGAGCAGGTTTCTAAGGCCAATGCCAAAGGTTTGGGGGCTAAAATGAATTTGGAAGATGAAGTTGCTAAGACAACCGAGGTAAAAAAGAATCTTGTTTCAGAGTTTTGTAAAAAAATGAACTTGATTTCGTTGAAGTTTCTCCTGCTAAAGACCAAGCATATGGACGCGGCTGTAGGGGTAAGCCGAAAAAAGAGAGGTAAAATGAAGATGAGGCTGCTGCGAAGAAAGAAGCGGTTGAGTTAAAGAAGCAAGATGCTTACCTAAAGAAGCAAAGGCGGCTGAATTAAGGAAACAACAGGCTGACTTAATATATGATCCTCTAGCACCTGTCGATCCAGTTAAAAGTGATAAACTTGTGGAACATCTAAGACCATTCGAGTATGGACCTTTGCATACTTATTGATACATCTAATATCAATTTTTGCATATATTGAGTTGTGTTTAATTATTAGAAACCTTACACTAGAAAATCTCATGAGGATATTGAGTTCTACAGAGTTCTCATCACTGAAAGATCTTGGCCACACTAGAAATATGGATGGTTGTTTCAAAATGTAAGTCTACTTTGTGGCAGAGTTATATATACTTTGTGGCTAAGTTATAATTTCTTTGTGGCTGAGTTATATATATTATTAGGCTGAGTTTTAATTTCTTTGTGACTGAGTTACTTATTCTTTCTGTTTGACTTAATCTTCTTTGTACATCATGTTTTTGCGTTTATTAGAGTCCTCATTCAAAGTTCCATGCAAAACTCCAGTCCATTCTGGTCCAAGCACATTTCCTTTATAGACTCTTGGTACCCTGGACTATGGGTTCACGATTACAAGATGTTCAACCTAAACCCGAAGCAGTTCAAATTCAAAGGCACTGGTTATGAAGAATTAACAAACAATAGGATTCTCCCTGATGTTCCGAAAAACTTGAAGTGGTTAGAAGATGTGGATCACTTGTATGGAGTGATTAATGTTGGAGGCGATCATTTTGTGGTTCACATGGATATGCTGGAGTAGAAGATTGATTGCTATGATTTAATCATTAGACAAGTAACAGTCGAAAGTGAGCAGAAAATTCTAGATGCATTTAGGCCGGTTACTCAAATGATCCCTGCAATGATGAATGAGATTATTCATGTCAATATCCGAAAACCTAGCTACAAGCAGTTTGCATTCCGAAGAAGGAAAGACAAATATATTCCCTAAAACACCCAAGTTGGCGATTGTGGGATGTATTCATTGAAGTTTATCGAGTGTCTAGCGTTTGGTGTAACTTTTGATGGGATATCCGATCAATATATTCAGGGTTTGCGTGTGAAGATGGCAGCATAGATCTTTGATGAATGAGGATATAATTTTCTATCACAGTTTCCTGCATGATCACGGCTGAATGAACCTTTTACTTTGTATTTGACTAATGATATTTTATTTTGTATTTGATTTTCACTTATGCTATGTTTATGATAACTCAGCCTAATAGTTTAGATAATTCAAC
Organism: Sinapis alba; assembly: GCA_012274485.2. Lineage (NCBI taxonomy): Eukaryota > Viridiplantae > Streptophyta > Magnoliopsida > Brassicales > Brassicaceae > Sinapis > Sinapis alba. The sequence continues at coordinate 166,628 of MU106030.1, forward strand.
GTAATCTTTTAGATAACTCAGCCAAACCTCAAACATACCTTAAAATAAGAAAATATAATGAAATACCTTTAAAGGTTATATTTTAGATCATCTCATCAGTTTGAATTGAATATAACTCAACTGAACGTTTCTACTTTTTTAAATATACAAGTTGAGACCATATCATGATCTTGAGGTATATGTTGTCTTGCAATTACCTGAAATGTTACATGTAGATATAAGCTGTGAGCCTAATTCATATAAAGTAAAGCATATATGTATTTTTAACTGAATGTGTGTACTTCTAATTCCTTAACCCTATAACTTAAACCCTATACACTATATCATAAACCCTAAATCCTAAACCATATAATAACTCAGCCTTATCATAAAGATAACTCAGTCTAACCATTTAGATAAGTCAGCCAACCTCAACATACCATAAAATAAGAAAATGTAATGAAAATACCTTTAAAAGTTATATTTTAGATAATCACATCAATTTGAAGTGAATATAACTCAACTGAGTGTGTCTACTTTTTTAATATACAAGTTGAGACTCTATCATGATCTTGAGGTATATATTGTCTTACAATTACCTAAAATTACATGTAGATATAAGTTGTGAGCCTAATTCATATAACTTAAACCATATATGTATTTTCAACTGATTGTGTGTACTTCTACTGTTTCCTAGTAATACCTAATTCCTTAATCCTATAACTTAAACCCTTTACCCTATTTCATAAACACTAAACCATAAAATAACTCATCCTTCAATTACAATTATTATAACTCAGTCGTAATTTATCATAACTCAGCCATTAATTGTAATTTACTCGCGACTGTTCATTTTTTGGCCGGGAGTTTAAATTAGAGACATTTTGTTCATTTATCTCGCGACGGTACATCATTCTATATCTGCCTATATATATTTCCCTTTTCTTATGCCTTTTATCTCCCATTCATACGATCTAGAAAAAACTAATCTCATACAAAGTAACCCATTGACCCATCACATACGTTACGTTGGTTGTCCCTCATTGGTTGACAAAGTTAGAGAGCAATGTCAATGTTATACTATGCACTGCAGATCGGGATAACTTCCCCGTTCTAAACCCTGGTCCGGGTGTTTTGCTTTGCAAAACCAGTACGACGTTGTTTAGATTTTTAGGTGATCTCTCGCTGGTGATCCCGTCGATTCTAGCAGAATGATGGGTTCATGAGTGGCCGACATACCTGATCATTTTAAGGAATGCTGGTTTCTTATACTCGTTGTAAGGACTGATTATGTATACATATTTGAGTTAAGGAAAACACTAAAAAAAAATTGTAGCAGAAAAATACTTGGGATCCGAGGCATAATTCGACAGTTTAGACATATTTCAATGAGGTGGCCAGGATACTATATCTTTGTCAAATGTGCAGGTTGAAGAGGATTTGAACGCATGGTGGCGAGAAGCCTGACTGGATGATAAATAAAGTTTTGCTTGCTCTCGTCGATATGTTTGAAGAGTTTGGACATGATAATTTTGGTTTTGGGATTATAATTCGAGATGTTTATTTTGTTTTTAACTCAGTCGTTTCATTTTTTTGTACTTTAACTTAGCCGTTAGTGTTCAAATAACTCAGCCATCTTCTTATACAACTCAGCCATGAATGGTTATACAACTTAGACGTGAATGTTTCTATAACTCAGCCATAAATGTTTATATAACTCAACCATTAATGTTTATATAACTTAGCTGGTAAGTTTATACAAAAACCAAATAAGTCAGCCATCATTAAATATAATAGGGACGTTTCGTATTTTCAATTTTGAATTAAACTGAGCTGTATCTGAATTACTTATGACACCCTTTATTAGGCGTGTGAGAAATACGGCTGGAATCTAATATCGAGACTTCTATAATATAAAGAAGATAATATTGTTTTCTTAATAATTTTATTTATAATAAAATTAAACGTCCCTGTCCTGTGCTATCTTACTATATAATATAGAGTTGGGAGTTGGGTTCTAAAATTAATAAAAAAATGTTTTCCTCATCCTGCGTTTCAAGTAAGTAGATTCTAATTTTTGCTAGTATCTTATGTTTTGAAATTAATAGGAGTTCGTTGTAGAAAACTATTACAGGCGACATAGGACTGCATATAGAGGAACGCCGAAACAGTGTTGGTATGGTGAACCCGCTGACATATTTATATCTGGATGATTGTACTATTTCTGTGGAAAATGATATAATAAGGTTAGTTTTGCTTCTTACTTGGCATGCTCTGAAAGGGATACTGAGATATGATTATATTGGTGAAATTGAAGATATTTATTCAAATGGACAGATGAGTGTTTGGTGGAAGAAGTTGAAGATATGAAGTCAGTGATAAGTGACATGAACAAATGATTGTCTGAGCTGAAAGAGGTTAGGGGAATGAAGACGGAATCTGGGAGAAGAGGAGACAAATGTATGAGTGAGGTGCGGTATTTGAGGAATGTGGTGGTTTCTGGGTTTGGCATGGCCATACTGTTGTACTATTACTTCTTTTCACAGTCCTGTTTTGTAACCATATCTCAACGATAATGTTTAAAGAATTTAGCCGTAATGTTTAAATAACTCAGCCGTTAAGGCTTAATAACTCAGCCATTATGTTTAAATGCATCCATAATGTTTAAATAACTCAACTGTTATGTTTTAACAACTCAGCCATAATGTCTTAATAACTTAGCCGTAAATGTTTATATAATTCAGTCATAATGTATCATACATTTAATAGCAAAGAACATCAAAATAGTAGTATAATAGAGATTAAACTCATGGAAGAACATTCCTACCTCTTTGATCCAGAAACAGTGGTTACACATGTTGTTACCCTTACTGCTTCCAATGTGCCACAAGACCCAATCTTTGTCCAAAACTGGAACATATTGGCAACTGTAGAACAATGGAAGAACGGTTAAAATGAACTCAGCCATCTTTGCGCGAAACTCGTCACCATACCACAAATCTCATTACCATTTTAGAGATCACACTAGTTTCTTAATCTTGTCAACTAATTTCCTTGTAAAACAAGCGAAATACTCCTCATCATCCGAAAAGATCTTTTGAGTCATTGCGTATGTATACAAGGCACGATCATATCCTGCATCCGCTTCACTCTTCATGAGAGCAAGTCCTTCTGCTTGAAGTTCAAATGTGAAGAAAAATTGTACACCCTTCATATAAAGTGTGTTTGGGTTTCCACAGTGTAGCAAATTTCCAACAAAAAGAAGACATATTGAGTCCCTAGAAAAATAATAACACATCAAAAAATGGTATACCCTACACCGTTTGGTTAACGCCTTCATCAACATGCACGATGCTCTGAGGCTATTGAGATTTGTGAAGGAGTCACCGGCCACTCGTTCAACCACTAAAGCTTGAATTTAATTAGACATTTTAAGAATCAATAAACATTCCATTTTTTCCCAAATATGTGAATTTCTTAGAGAGGGTTAAAACTGATTTCGAGAAGAGACCTTTTAAATCAAGACGTTTAGTAGTTTTTGTGGGAATTAATCCGTAATATAAAAATAACTCAGCCATCTTGTAATGTAAAAAAATCAGCCGTAAAGTTCAAACAAAAAAAAAGATTACTAAGCCATATCATTAAAAAACATAACTCAGTCGTAAGTAGAATCTATACATTGCAAACACTCTTACAACTGACAAGTTTTTGCATTGTGTCCATCCTGTTTACAAAGAGAACATTTATGCTCTTTCCTAGGACGTTTGTTGTCAAGGCGACTTCCAAAGCAAATTTTATCATAATTTTCTTAGGCCTTTCTGGTTGTTGATGCACATGCGGGGGCAAGCAAAGTTGGTTAGCAATGGTATCTGGAACTTGGAGCGCCGAATCAACCGACATGATCGACTTTGTGTATGTGTTTACCAAATAGCCGCTAAAATAGTAAAGACTTCACATGGATATACGACAAACATTCATATTCTCGGCAGCTGTGATTGCATGCACGCATGGTTATTTCTCATGTTCAAAAGGTCGTCATGTACATTTTTTCTCTTCCAAGTTCACAACATGTAAAGACGATCTAGAAGTTCCATTTGTAAATTTAGTGTGATAAGCATCAATCCTTATACCATCATCACTCTGGCGGCATTAACACGACCCTATTATAAGTAAAGAATAAAATACATCAAGGCTGATTTATTGAACCATTAAAGATGACTTAATTGAAAATTAAGGCTAACTTGTGGAACTGTTATGGCTGACTTATTAACTGTTACTGTTGACTTACATGTAGTAGGTTTTCGACAGCACGCGAAAGTGTGGTTAGCTGCGATCTAGCATCATCTCTCCGTTCTTCAAATCATTTGGTCATCATACCATGTATCGATTCTAATAGTTGAACAACGCGAAGACTTCTAGCACTTGACAGTGGTCAGTTCATTGATTCCGCTATGTTCGTAGCCATCAAATTGTATTTTTTTCCCGGGAAATGAACACGCGCCCAAAGTTGGACATCAGCTCTTTAGAGGTAGCCGTTAAGTTCAAGATTAATCGCTTCAATCTCCTCAAAAATCATAGTAAAGTCAGCCATCCTATAACATCTTGCCGCTCTTTTCACCAGACGAAAGACATCTTTTCCTTTATACTGTCACAAAATATTCTTATATAAATGGCAAGTGCAAATTCCACGAGAAGCCAACGGATACACATTCCCAATTTTTTTCCCTATCGAGTTATATCCATCTGAGATTATCGCAAGACCGTCATCGTGAGGAATCAAAACCTTTAGTTGAGTAAAAAACCAGTGCCACCAGTCATCATTTTCAGTGTCAACCACACCGAAAGCTATTGGGAAAATCTGAAAGTTACCATCCTGATAATTGTTGTGAGAAGCGTCTCTTTGTATTTACCATTAAGAAACGTACCGTCCACAATGAAAACTTTGCTCATGAAAGAAAACTCATTCATGCTAGCACCAAATGCAAGGAACACATACATGAATCTTTTAAACTCGTCGATTTGTAGACGCTTAATTGTACCCAGATTTGCTTTTCTTATCATGTATAGATAAGAAGGTAAGTCTTGAAACCCATTCTCAGGTGTTCCCTCGTCGATTTCCCTTGTAAATTTCAGCGTCCTATGTGATTTCTAATAATCCATCTGTCCATATGGAAAACGATACAAATAAGTCAGCCATGTAGTTTCTATAACTCAACAGTGAATGTTTTTATAACTCAGCCGTAACGTTTAAATAATTTAGACATAATGTTTAAATAACTCAGCCGTAACGTTTAAATGACTCATCCATAATATTTATATAATGCATCCGTGTAGTTAGTATAACTCAGTCTATAATCTATATAGCTAAGCCGTAAAGTAAAAATAACTCAGCCATTAAGTTTTATAACTCAGTTAAAACTGTTATATATAACTTAGCCGCAACAAAATAATTACATTTACACCTAACTGCTTATTGATAGCTTTTCCGACAGTCATAGGTTGAACAGACAGACAAACATCGCCGAGAAAATCACTATAAAAATCTCATAAAATATCTGGTGTTACTTGTGAGATCGATTAGAACGATCTGTTACAGAACATGTATGATCTAAATTGTAAATTCGAAAATAAAATGTCAGGGGAATCCCCTAGTGTAGAAGCACAAACTGTCCATAAACAACCATCAACCCAACACTTAACAATGAGTGTTTTCGAATTGGATACGTCTACATCAAAATTAATTTGATCCCTCACCGCAAGAAGTTTCAGCCATCTCTCCAAATGGGCTTTACTCTCGTATCGTTGCCCTACCACAGGATTTAGGGAAGCCATCTCTAACCTTAGAACCCCCGAATTCCTTTTATGTCCGCTCATCGACAAGTTATGACATATCTTCTTAGGAGGTAGTGTCGGTGAATCTTCATCTTGTGTTGGAGACTCACCATATGAGCTAAAGTTATCATCTTTAGATGACTCACCATCCGAGTCATCAAACATATCAAATCGTCTTTCAAATTCATCATCATCTTCTTCTTCTTCGCATACATCATCTTCTCCGCCTACTTTGTCTTTTTCTCATTCCACTGTACTAGAGCAATCACTATCTTTGTCTTCGCCTTTCTCCTCCAATCTGAAACCATCATAATTCTCACTGTAATCTTCGTATATGGACTCAATTTCTGAGCCAAAACTTAACAACCTTTTACTCTTCTCTCTCGCTCCGTCATTCCGAGTAATTTTAATTTGCATTTTTTCTTCTCCGTAATCTCCACACATAGACGTAGCTGTTTAATTTTCCTTAGGCTTAGAATACCTTTCAATTATTGAGTATTGGAGACTTACACTGGTGGAGTATCATGCGCCATTATTTTTAAAGCTTTATTCAAGAACATGAAGCTCACCTGAATCTGGTGGCTCGACTCATTCAATATGTAATCATCGAGTATCAACTTTGTGAATTCGTCGTTTGTTGTTTCCTAATCTATAGGCAGAACTCTACACCCTCTAATGTTGGTGTTGAATACATATATGTTTTTTTAATCCAGTTACCAGAAACAATAATTATCGGATCCATAAGATCTTACAGAAAGATGAATGAAAAGAACAATAATGAAGAAGGGATAGATGAAGGAGATGAAGAACAAGACACATCGTCTGTAACATAAACCCTAAAGTGACTCTTGTAGAGTTAATAGTGACATGCAAATAAGAACTACTAACATGAAAAATCGGACCTGACGACATGAAAAATCAATAAGTCAGCCGTCAAACGAACACATAACACAACCTAAAATAAACCAGTCATCAAATACAAGGCACATCAGCCGCAACATAAATACTATTTTAATAATTATTTTTTTGCTAATAAATCAGCCGTAATTAAACTGGAAAATATTAAGTCAGCCATAATTTACCACAATGTAATAAAAATGTACGGTGGATATTAAAAAAATAACAGTAAAAAATAATTTTATATGGTTATGGTAATAAGTCTTAAAATATATTTTGTTTAAGTAAACTTCCTTAACAAGAATGATGTAATTAAGATGTAAAACTTATAAAAATAACCTTTGAGTAATACGTATACGTAAAGGTAAATGTCAGATTTTTAGTCTAATAAATTTTCTCTCTCTAAATTCTCTCCCTTCTCTCTAGAAACTATAAACTTCTTTATCAGTTTGCGTTTGGTGCCGGCGGTGGTTCCTCTGCCGCCGGTTACCACCATTTTTTGTTACTTTTTGTTATTTGAATGGTAACCGCGGTTCTAATAATATAAGCGGTGCAGAATTAAAGTGCGGTACGGTTCAACTGCGGTTCATGCGGTTTGTAAGATAAGTGCGGATTTGATAAAATAAATAGTGCGGTTTTGATAAAAAAAAATAGTGCGGTTTTGATAGAAAATAATTTAAAAGAAATATATTAATACAATTAGAAATTGAATTTATTTTTAGTGATAATGTAATAATATTTTTAAATTCAATGTTTTTTAAAAAAATATGAAAATTTATAATCAAATAAAAAAACTAACATATAGATATATATTCTTGCTGTCATAAATATAAAAATAAAAATATTATAATATTTTTAAATATTTTATTTAAATTATATATAACTAAATTTTAGGTATTATATATCTATTAATTTTTTGGTATTAAACCGGATCATTAGTTTTGAAAATTTTTGACTGAATTGTTTCATTATTCTTTTATTTAAATTAAAAATAGATTTTGACACAATTTGTAATCGAATAAATCAATAAGTCACGGTTCAATTGGTCGTCTATCTAGTTTTTATCATTTAAATTTAGAGTAATTTTGAATATCTTATAAAAATTAGTTTCTAAATCATATTTTTAAATTCTAATATATTAAAATTAATAATTAAAACTATATATCTACAAGTATGAAAACTATATACGTACATGTATTTAAATACTAATATATTTGTCAGCATGTACTTTAAAAAAAATATTATTTTACCAAAACCGCACACAGTACAATACCGCACCAAATAGCATGTGTAACAACTTTCATGTGTAGACACCAGTTTTTATTCATAAAACAAAACCGCACTTATATTTTTATTTTCTTTTATGCAAAAAAGCAATAACGCACCGCAGTTGATTAATTTTCTTGATTGGTGACAAAACGTCATGTCAACAAATACCGTCCCGCTTTTGCTAAATCCGCAGTCTCCATTCATTAATTATATCAGAAACTAGTATTTTCCGGTTGCGGATTCTCTTTTAGTTCTAGGTTCTCTTTCTCCTCTATTTCTAAATTAGTCTGGGAAACTAGATTTTCTGATCGAGTCTGAGGGCTTTTCTACTTTGTTGGTCAACCTCAATTTCAATTTGAGAAAAAGTCAATCTTTGCTCTGTGATATCATAAGCAAAGTATCTATTCGACAAATTGAAAGTTGAGTTTTTTCGTGTCCCTTCAGTGATTGTGTTCAGATTCAGTAGATTTGGAACTTTCCATAAAGGAAGGTGTTCCAAAAAAGGGTCTGTCACAATTAATTAGAAGCTACGATGGTGTTAACATCCGACAAGTTAGATCAAGCCCTTGTAGATTTGTCAGTGGCCAAGAGGAGAAAGCTTGCGAAGTGGATACGGGAGCATAAAGACTTCAATCGTTGAGGTTTATGTTTTCAAAAGAAAGAAGAAGTGAACAGATGCATCGATTCCGGCGAATCTCACAACGACGGAGCATTTGGCGAGTCGGTGAAATTTCCCTCGCATGAATGACTTTTGTCCTTGCACGTGTCGTCTTTGCCGAATAAACTTTGAGTCAGTTACTCTGTTGGGCTTAATTGTATTTATTAATGTAATCTTTCTGGACCCTGTCTAATTTAGCCTTTATCCGCTTGTACTGCCTTGGGGCTTTTAAATTAAATAAGTAATGTTGACAAAAAAATGTCAGTTTTTCTATAATAATTTTATGAAAAAATTACTAGAATGTTATAGAAAAGTTGAGATATGATTAAAATAACATATATTTTTAAAAAATTATTAGAGTTTTTGTAGATTTTTAGTAAATTATAATTAAGATTTTTGGTTAGTTTATTTTAAATGAGATTATTTTTAAAAAACAAATTCATGTCACTAATTACTATATTCACGTTATTAATAACTATAATTATTTTTAAATCAAAATAGAAGGAAGACAATGAATCGTCTTTCTAACTAAACTTCATGTGTTGAAACAAAACGCGACAAGTTTCATCATTTGTCGCTTAAACCCTAATCTTTTGAGTTGATATTGTTGTTTATCGTCCGAAATTATTGAACTATCTTCTTTGATAACGTCTTTGCCAAAATTATCTTTTCCGTAAGCGTTTCTACGAAATCTTCTTCGCTGCAATCGTCCGAAATCATCTTTTCTATTGATCTTTTCGAGTTTGTGACTGAGTTTTAATTTATGTTGTGGCTGAGTTACTTTTCTTTTACATCTGGTTTATATATGCAGTTGTGGCTGGATATTAATTTATGTTGTGGATGAGTTACTTTCTTTTATGGCTAATTTATATATGTAGCTATGACTGAGTTACTTTTCTTTTACGGCTGGTTTATATATGCAGTTGTGGCTGAGTTACTTCCCGTCAATCTCCAAAAACCTAACTATAAGAAATGTGCATTCCGAGGAGAAAAGACAAATACATTCCAAAAAACACACAAATTTGCAATTGTGGGGTGTATTCATTTAAGTTTGTTGTGATTTGATATCCATATTTGGATAATCTAAACTTTTTTTCCAGATCTGAGTGAAAGAGAAGATTGAACAAGAAGATAATGGAGGATACGGAAAGAAGTGACGGATTCTATGTAACAAACATAACTCACTCATGTATTTTGTATTTGACTTATGCTATGTTTACACAACTCAGTTGTGTCGTTTATATATCTCAGCCGTGTCATTTATATAACTCAGTCATACCTCAAACATACCCTAAAATCAGAAAATATTTATATAACTCAGTCGTGTCGTTTAGATAACTCAGCCGTATCGTGTGTATAACTTAGTCATACCTCAAACATACCCTAAAACCGGAAAACTGAATTCAAGTACTTTAAAAAGTTATATTGAAGATCATCTTATCAATATCAAGTGAATATAAATCAACTTAATGTGTATAGTTTCTTGAATTTTCAAGTTGAAACCTTAACTTGATCTTGACATATATGTTGTCTTACAATCACTTATACAATTCTTACTTACAAGACTCTAACTTTAATATTTTCTTAAATCTAAACCTCAAATACTAAACTATAGAACTAAAAGTTATAAAAGTTATAAAGTTATAAAAATTATAAAGTTTATCTTTGTACATTAAATCTGATATTTTTTATTATTTAAAATTTAAGGTTTAAGTTTATTATTTTTTATTAGTAACCTTTAATTTTTAAATTCCATTTTAAATTTTGATTTAAACTCGTAACTACATTCTTTAAGTTTAAACAATTTTTAAAACAAATTGAAAAGAACTAAAACTACAATTTATATTATTATTTTTTCATGACCATTGATTGATTTTAATCTGAAATTATATTTCTTTTTTGTTTATCCTCACTTTTTTCTCATTGGTTAATCTTTCTTTTTCAAGGATCACAATTTATGGTCATTGATTAAATAAAATCTAAAGGCCATAAATCATTCTCTCATTCTCTTACAGTTGACGGGACTTAGTCTCTTCATCTATGTCTCTTTAACTTTTTCTTTTGCAAAACGACGAATCCGATGAGAGAGGGAGAAGCAGAATGTCGGATCACCATACATGACACTGGAGAAGAGAAAGCTTCTTCTCTAACTGACCACGATCGAAGACGACAACCACTGCAATAGATCTGTCTCATTTTGAGTTTTTAGATATATGTTGTTTAAGCGACTGGTTTGTCTCTTGATTCCTAATCTATAGACTCATCTTTTTTAGTTTTTCTTTTGGTTTCTAAATTCAATTTAAGTTTGGATGATGAATCTTGAGCCTGCTAGAAGATGTTTTAGTCGACTTGGTTATAACAAAGCCGTATTGTAACCATAACCCAGCATTTGATTATAACAAAGCCATATTGTAACCATAACTCAGCCATAACGTATGCATAACTCAACATGTAATTTGATTATAACTCGGCCTTAATGTATGCATAAATCAGCCGTAAAATATGCATAACTTAGTCGTAACGTATCTGATTGGTATAAATCAGCCGTAATGTTCCTATAAGTCAACCGTCAAGTGTTATTGGTTTGGCGGCGTTTCGTGTTTTGGGCGGGAACAAAATCATTCCTTTAACTCTAAACACAAAATTAAAGTCAGTCGTAATGTTCCTATAAGTCAGCCATCAAGTGTTATTGGTTTGGCGGTGTTTTGTATTTTGGGCAGGAACAAAATCATTCATTCAACTCTGAACACAATATTAAAACTTTAATCTTTTTAAAAAAAATTGAACCTCAAACTCTAAACTATAGAACTATAAAGTTATAAAAATTATAAAGTTTATATTTTGGATATTACATCTAATATTTATGATTATTTTAAAGTTTAAGATTTATGTTTAGAGTTAAACTCAGCTGTAACGTACGCATAACTCAGCCGTAAAGTATGCATAACTCAGCCATAAAGTATGCATAACTCAACCGTAACGTAGCTGAATGGTATAAGTCAGTCGTGACATTCCTATAAGTCAGCCATCGAGTTTAGATTGTTTTGCGACGTTTCGTCTTCTCTCATTTTCTTACCTTTTTGTTCAATTTTCTCATTTTCTTACAATTTACGAGACTTAGCTTTTTTATCTCTCTTTTTAAGTTTTTCTTCTTCTACAAGATGACGAATCCAATGAGAGAGGAAGCATCATGATGCTGGACCACAATACATGACACTGGAGGAGAGGAAGCTTATTCGTTAACCGATCATCATCGAAAACGACTACGACTGCAGTGGATATGTCTCAGATTTTGAATTTTTTAAATCTTTATTTTTAGACCCAATTGCGAAAACAATAATTAGCAGATCCATAAGATCTCAGAGAAAGATGAATAATAATGAGGAAGATAGATAAAGAAGATGAAGAATAACATAGACCCTTATTTTACTATTTGTAACATTAGTGATCACATGGCAAATCCGAGTTGATAACATGGCGGATGACATGGAAAATCGGTTAGCCAGCCGCCAAATGAATATATAACTCAGCCTAGATAAATCAGCCTTCATGTACAACGTAAGTCAGCTAAAACATGAATACTATTTCAGTAATTAATCTTTTGCTAATAAATCAGCCGTAGTTAGGATGAAAAATCATAAGTCAGCTGTATCGTCAGATAAATCAGTCGTCAAATGGATGTTATTCTAGTAATTAATCTTTTGCTAATAAGTCAACCATAATTAAGCTGAGTTTACTATTAATCCAGCCAATTACGGCTGATTAAATATAACTCAGTCGTAACAACTTCCCATAAGTCAGCCGTAAATTTAGTAACTCAGCTAGGAGATGATCACTAAATCAGCCGGAGAAACATAACTCAGCCATGTCTTAACTATAACTCAACCGAATTTTTGAGAAATCAGCCCGCCGATGTATAAGTAAGCTGTAACTTGTGTTAGTAAGCCAACCGTAATCCCATAAATCAGCCTAAAATATGTAAATCAGCCTGAAATATGTAAATCAGCCTGAAATATGTAAATCAGCCATCACTAATGGATGACTTATGTTCGTAAGTCAGCCAATTTCTCATAAGCCAGCCGCATTGTTTAATTCAGCCACAACGTAACAATAACTCAGCCGTAATGACGTATGTAGCGCTTTACGGCTGACTTAATGAAAATACGGAACTGAATTTCTATGTGGCGCCAGATTTTTACTTACGTGGCATAAAAAATAATGACATTCTTGTAAATACGTTTTTTCTCATAACATAAAAAAATAACACGCTTGGTACTAAAAAAAAGGACAGTAATAAAAAAAAGTTTGTATGGTTCTCCTTAATTGTTCTAAAATATGTAATATTTGAATTTCTCTAATTTTATTTAGTCTTTTTGGACAAAAATATTTTCTTCTTTTGACTAGTATCCTTCCTTTTTTACTATACTATTTGATAATGTTGAAATCACATATGTGGTTCTGGTCAAACTAAAGACTAAAGAGTAACGTATTGTTTGGTCCGTCAATAAAACGTGTTAACGTTTTCTAGTTTGATGATGTAGAAGCCTTGAAGGTCTGACAAAATCAGGACTTGTTAAAAAGCGTGCCGTGCATGTCTTACCTTCTTCTATTCCTATATATATGACATGCGGGATTACCTATGATAACATCTCTCTCCATAATTTTTTTTATAGTATTCTTCTTTTGTGCGTAGTTATAGATTCATTAGAAAAACGTTTAGGTAATATTATAAAAAGTTTTGTTTTGTTAGGTGTTTCATTTCGATTGGGTTAAACAACTTAATGCAAAAAATGAAAAGAAAAAAGAATAACAATCCATTATCTCACTAAAATGTGTTACCATTTTTAGTTTGATAATCTTGAAGCTTTACTTGAAGATCTGACAAAATTAAATACTAAGCAGAACCATTTTTATTTTTATTGACATTAAATATTATTTTATTATTTAAATAGATTGCCGTGCATGTTTTTTTTGAACGTTTTTTTTCTTTTTGAACAATTTTCTTTTTTAACACATATCTTATATACTTTTTGTTTGTGCAACATCTTATATCTTTCTATTCCTATATATACTTCTATTCCTATATATATATATATATGACATGTAGGATTACATATGATAACATCTCTCTCCATAGTTTTTTATAGTATTCGTCTTTTGTGCGCAGTTGTAGATTCATTAGCAAAAACGTCTAGGTAATATTATAGAAAGTTTTGTTTTGTTAGGTGTGTTTATTTTGATTGAGTTAAACAATTTAATGCAAAAAAAGAAAAAAAGAATAACAATCCATTCTTTCAATAAAATGTGTTATCATTTTCTAGTTTGATAATCTTGAAGCTTTACTTAAAGATCAGACAAAATTAAATACTAAGCAGAACCTTTTTTCTTTTTATTGATATCAAATACTTTTTTTTTATTATTTAAACAGCTTGCCGTGCATGATTTTTCTTCTTTTGAACGGTTTTTTTTTTAACGCATGTCTTATATACATTTTTTGTGTGCAACATCTTATATCTTTCTATTCCTATATATATACTTCCATTCATGTATATATCATATCTCTCTATCTCTCACTTCAGATTTCACATCAATCACTTTTCTCAGCCATGGACGCTTCTGCAACATCCAAGCTTCTCGTATCCGACATCGCCTCCATCGTTGATCACGTCCCTTCAAACTATGTCCGACCAATCTCTGACCGTCCAAATCTGTCCGTGATTGAAACTTCCGGTGATTCCATCCCTCTTATCAATCTCCAGGAGCTCCATGGACCCAATCGAGCCAACATTGTCCAGCAGTTTGCTCTTGCATGCGCTTCTTATGGCTTCTTCCAGGCAACTCCATGCTTAATTCAATCTGCTTCATTGCACTGCACTTCATTTTAACTCGAACTACTTTGTTTTACTGCATTACAAAATTTTTCTCCAATTTACTATGTTCGATTACAAGACACTGTCATATTTGTTGTTGTAATAGAAGACACACTGTTTCGTTGACTTAAAATGTTATTGTTTCACTTTTCCAGATCAAGAACCATGGGGTGCCAGAGAAAACAATCGAAAGAATGATGACGGTGGCAAGAGAGTTTTTCCGGCAGCCAGAGAGCGAAAGAATTAAGCATTACTCTGCGGATACAAAGAAGACGACGAGACTCTCCACAAGTTTCAACGTTGGCTCAGAGAAAGTCTCTAACTGGAGAGACTTCCTCCGACTCCACTGCCTTCCTATCGAAGATTTCATCAACGAGTGGCCTTCGACTCCTGTCTCATTCAGAGAAATCACGGCTGAATATGCCACAAGCGTTAGAGCATTGGTCCTGGTACTTCTTGAGGCAATCTCAGAGAGCCTAGGCCTTGCGAAAGACAGTGTAAGCAATACATTAGGCAAGCACGGGCAACACATGGCCGTAAACTACTATCCACCCTGTCCTCAACCAGATCTAACTTTCGGACTTCCCGGACATAAAGATCCAAACTTGATCACTGTTCTTCTTCAAGATGAAGTGTCAGGTTTGCAAGTCTTTAAAGATGGTAAATGGATCGCTGTTCATCCTATTCCCAACACTTTTATTGTCAACATGGGTGACCAAATGCAGGTACTTGGGAGAAAACAAATTGAAAATTTCATATGTTTCTTCACCATCCTTGTATTAAGTTTATGTGGTTGATTCTCCTCTCAGGTTATCAGCAATGACAAATACAAGAGTGTGCTACACAGAGCGGTTGTGAACAGCGACAAGGAGCGGATATCGATACCGACTTTCTACTGTCCTTCTTTAGACGCTGTGGTTGGCCCACAAAAAGAGCTGATTAATGAGGAAGAAGAGTCTCCTGCCATTTACAGAAGCTTTACATATGCTGATTATTATGAAAAGTTTTGGGACAGAGCACTTGCTACTGAGAGCTGTATTGACTTGTTCAAAGCTTCCAGAACCTAAGACTCTGTAGTTTAAAAGCACTCATGTCCAAAACAAGAATGTCCATCTGTGTTGCAGTTTCATTTTATTTCCCCTATATTCTCATGAATGTTAATTCAATCTGTTTAACAAATAAAACAAACTGTTCTTCATTTCTTCTGTCTTAACATCAATTTCTTATTAAACAAATCGTATGCCGACATTGGCTGTCCATATAATATTGTGACTTGACCCAAGACTCTTCATATTTAGCATGGCTATCTCATTGTCTCAGATTCTATTAGAGTTTTTACTCTTGGTAAGGCTTTGAGTTATTATGGACTGAGAGCATCTTCAACCACAATTTATTTTTCATTCTAAATTAGAATTTAGAGTAAAAATGCTCCAACCACTCTATTTTTCACTCTGTAATAGGGTAAGAAGCAAGTTTGCTCTATGTATAGAGTAGTCCATTTATTTTTTGTTTAACACTGTATTTTCTACTGTAAAATAAAGTATCATTGGAGTATAACTAAACTTTATTTTAAAGTAATAAATAGAATGAACTATTTTAAATGGTCTGAGAAGGACATTGCGTAAACAAATAAATAAATGAAAAATGAATAAACGCGATAAAGTAATACTACACACATAATAAACTGAATCACTGGCCGGGAATCGAGATCCCTGTGATGTCTAGCTAGTGTTACAGGTCAAAACAGATTAAAAGCATATATCAACATTTTGGCTTCTAGATATAACTCTCCACCTTCCTGGTCTTAAAGGATCTATCATAGACCAAACTTGTTTCCTTCTTTTGGCCAAGCCACAACAGCATTTCATCTCAGGTAGCCTCTCTATTGTTAATCCAATCATTCAAAACTTCTTTCACTTTTTTCAGTTTTGTTGCTGCATAACAATCCATCGCATAATAACCACAGTACTTGTTTACCTATTTCAGTTTTGTTGCTGCATAACAACCCATCCCATAATAACCACAGACCACGAGCCACCTTCAAACCAAAAAAACGTATTTAACTACTCCAAGATCCTTCATTTGAAACCAAGTAGCCAAGTAGTTTTTATTTGTCTTGATCTTTTCAAGTGAGTTACGGTGATGATTAAATTATCAACATAAACCGAAATATGATGCCAAAATTCGTGCTTGAAATAAATGAAGATGGAATAATCTGACCATATCGTTTTGAAACCATAAGATCAAAAGTCTAAGCAAGTTTTTCAAACCAACACCTAGTAGTTGTTGTGTATGTACAGAATGAACAATCCATGTTATTCTTAACGTACGAAGCATCCCAATATATAAAAGGGTTTCATGCTCAATAGATAGACTATCCACGTTAAAAATCACCCAATAAAATACTTCCATTTTGCCATGTCATAGCGATTTCCTTTAACACAGTTTAGATCCAGACCACTATGTGGGCTGATGACAATATATATTGAATTGGCCCATATCAAACCCATATCGCCTAAACCTATTTCATTGGAAGCGTTGATTCTGGATCCTCCACGATTCTTCTGTTTCGTCATCGCCGTTTCAGTTATCTGTATTTACCACGATTCACTAATTAATTATGTTATTTTTCTCCTTTCTTCATGCTTACGTTCCGCCTACCTCTGGTCTCCTCCTAATCTCCTATATAAATTGCTACGTCTATTCTTAAATCCAACCAAAATCCAAAACCTCCACTGAAAAAAAAAATCTATTGCTATGAAATCATGTTTATTCTTCTTCCTCACCTGTTTCTCTGCGAAACCCTTTCTGAAAGTTTCCAGGTTCTGGATGCTTTACAAGAAAAGCAAGACTGTTATGTAGTCATGGTAATATTCTTTTTTCTTTTTTCTTCTCCTCACCCTGTGTAAAGTTCATAGCTTTTGATTTGAGATTCACTTAACCGTTGCTGTGTAAATGTGAACTTCAGTTTCAGAAATTTATAGGGATAGAGGCACTGGGGCAAACGATCATGTGTCCATTGATCCAAATCATCGACTCATTTGGTAGCAACAAAAAAAATTGTTAGCAAAAAAAGCCATTGACCCATTAATTCGGACGTTCCACTTCCCTCTCTAGAGAAAGTAACAAAGAGACAACTAAGATCTTTTTCCATTTCTTTTTTAATTATTAATTTTGAAATATTACAAGAAAAAACATAGATTCTATTTCCTTTCGTCGTTTAAAATTATAATAAGGGAGGATCCAGAATGTCTCTGCTGGTGGAGAGATAGAGAGAATACGATGCCGGAAACATAGCCGGCTAAACATGGCAAGGTGTCTACGTCTTCTTCTTCATTATCTTCAAGCTCTGGCCTTACTTCAGACTTCAGTGAACATAGAGGAGACTGTGGATGGAGTGGCGTTGTCAATGGCTTTGAAGAAGTGGAGAGCAAACCAGAGTCTGTTTTTGCCGACAGTGCTGTGGTGGAATCTACAGGTATCATTTTATCTCTTTTCGGGTTTGGATTTAATCCCTTTTGGATGATTTTGAACTGTCTGCATGGTTTGATGATTTGAGTTTGTGGGTTTTCCAGGTGACGGCAATAAAAGCTTTCACAAGTATGGAAATGCATGGTTTCACCAATAAAGACTGGAAAAATACACCTTCTCTTATTGAACGCTCATGATAAGGCAACATTACATTTAATGTCAGATACACAACGTTGATTACCAATACTGAGTTGTTAAATGAGTCTTTTGAAATTGTGTTGAGTTAGTTTTGAAGGAAGTTTGTAGCTTTTTCCAGATTTAGCTCATATAAATGGTGAAAGTTTAGAGGATCTTTAACTTTTCTAAAGGATGTTGTTGATTTATATATTTTCTATAATGAATCGTTAAACCTCTTGGAATCTGTGGGGAACAACTGAGTATCATTATCTTGAAAGATTGTTAATAGTTTTGTGGAACATGTTTTGAGTTCTATTTAAATTAATATGCATTGTTGATTTGAAGTTAGCCGGACAAAAGAGTGTCACATTACCCTCCAATTCAACTCTTACAATCCTGGTGTGCATTGTTCAGATTATGTGAGCGTAAACTGGTTTTGGGTGCTCCCGCTAAGTCTCACAGAACCTTTGAAGATCATGACAAAGAATGGATAGGGTATGTTCTATTTTCAGCTTCATATGTCCTAATAACGAAAATGTGAAGAAGACGTTTAGTTCTTTTTATACAAAACATTGTAAGATTAATGCTTCTGTTTTTAACATTTTTGAATATTCCATCTATTTTTATTACTTTTACAAGAACATTTCTACCAAAAACATTTACAAACGTCATATAATTATCAACTCTAAATTTCAGAATAACAAGCCTTTATTTTTAGTATACTAGACATATTAATGACAAACAGAGACACATATAAGTTCTAAAATTGTTAAATTAAAATGTATAAATATTAGCGATGAAGAACATTTATTTACTTATTCTGGAAATAGATTTTACAATTTTTGTAAAAGACTCATAAAGAATTTTGATATAAATAAGTACTACCAAAATGAAAAAACAATTTCACTTGATTGATACCAAAACAAAAACTTACAGTTTCACATATTGAGATTTTAATCGAACCAATTCCATTCAACAACGATAATGTTTAATTTTCCAATTTCAACTTTAAATCTTCATTTTTCTGCATGATAAGAGGAATGGAACATGAAATAAACAACATGTGAAAAATATTATAAATTTTAGGTTTATTATTGTTACAAATTCATGAAAATTACACAAGATCATTATCTTTCTATATTTTCAGAATCTTAAATATTATAGTTATAAGTGAATAAAGTATATAGAATAAAATTTTAATAAGGTATAATTATAATTAGAAGAGGAAATTAGATTTTAATAAGTATACAAAATTAGATACCATAAAGTTATGATAAATTTATAAATCAAGGTAGTCTTCAATGAATTTGACTATATATGCATGTACATTATATAAAATATATTAAATATGTTGTTTGAGCAACAGTTATGTTTGGTCCATGTACTAATAGTTGTGATTTTACAAATATCCGAACTCTTTCTAACAGTATGTTTATAGTTAGTAGCTAGGTTGCATGGAATCGAAAACGGATATGTGGAAATGAAACGTGGAAACATGATTTTTAATTATTTTAGAAAAATAAACGTTTATAAATATATACACATCTATATCAATGATTAACATGTGAGTATGTTTAGTCTATCTAAGAATATAAATCAACAAATAACAATATATGAAAATGAAACAAGTAATTGTTAAACATCAAAATCATAGTAAAATTTAAAAATAACAAATATCTAATACTTCAAATATTAACTATCTTAACTCTAAATAAAAATAAAAATTACAAAATTTGTTTAAATTTTTTTTTTCACGTTCCCAAAACAAAATCACAAGTTTCTAAAGTGGAAACGCAAGTTTAAAGTAGAAATGCAAGTTTCCAAAATGAAATTAATAAAAAACGAGTTTCTAATGAGTTTCCACGAGTTTCCAAGAGTTTTATGTTAATAAATATTAAAATCATTGAAAACAAACCCACACTAAAAACAAAAGCACAGTAATCCCTAAATTTTTGCCAAAATCATCAAAAAGAGAAGAGATGTGATATAAATGAAGCATTACGCAAAAAATGTATTTTTTATTTAATATGTTGTAATCTTCTTCTTCAAAGCCAAAAATATATTTTAAACAAAACCAAGTCTTTTTTTTTGTATCACAGCCTCTTCATTTCAAAAATACTTGACAGTTTATTAAACCAAAATAAGTATTTAATTAAAAAAACTAATATGGTGTAATTCAAACAAAAAGGTATATTGTAAAATATATCAATAGCCAATTCTGTACATAGTGCCAATAAACAAAAAGGTTGATTATGTACTACATTTCCATTGAGAAGATGATAAAGTTTTTAGAAAATATTATAATATGACAAATATTAAAAAATTATATCAGTACAAAAAATAAAAGTAAGTCATATATTAATATTTCAAATTTTTAAGAAAATATATAGTACATAATCCGCGCGTAGTGCGGAAAAATCTCTAGTGTAAGATAAAAAAGAATTCTGAACCATTATCACTTTGAATACTTTTCACCTATTTAAAAAACTCACTTTCTACAATTACAACAAAATTTTGAAATTGCACATTTTCTTATCTGAGAGAATATATAAAAGATTATATGAGAGTAATCATCTAAGATTGTAAAGAAACATCGTGAACCGCGGAAAGCTATATAGCCACAATGGATCAAATCAAAATTCTCTTTTGCATTGTGTGAGCTACCAGGAAAGCACTGTCGAATTTTCTTAGCTGAAAAGACAACATCACAACTATAAATAGAAAGCTCATTATTACTATTAGAGGAACTACAAACACCAGGAATGCATTCCATGCCTTAAAGAGGCCGATGACTTATATGATGATGCCACAAAAGTAATTCATTACGAACTCCACTATGCAGGGAAACAACAATATATTTTCTACAAGAAGTTATGACTAAACATATGGAGTAGACAAATATTTCCAAATAACTCTATCTTCCAAAGCTGCTCAAAGTGGATCACGGCTTAGCTTGTATACCTCCTTGTATTGTTGTTTTTATTTCTGAAACTAGACATTCACCAATAGGGTGGCCTGATTTAATAGATACATGATTTAGTACAGTTATACACAAAGTTGTTCCTGGTCTTGTTTATTGGGAAACACAATTATTAGTTTTGTTGGCAGTAATGACAGAAGGACTAAAGTTTGGAAACTAGAACTGAATTAAGTTTTAGAAACAAAGTTGTGCATTGCTCAGTCGACTTGAGTGTGGGCTTTGGGAAGAGGAAACAACAAGAGTAGAAACCATCTTCACAAAAAAATGCAATAGGCCCACATAAAAATAAAGGACAAAAGCCCATTTGGACCAATAAGCTATCAACGACTATTTTATGCATAAGAAATGAAAATAGAGCATATAATAAAAAATGTTATGTAATGTACATATTAGAGCAATCAATAGCATAAGGAGTCACTTTAAGCTTCTTGGAATCAATGAAGAAATGGAAACCTAATAGACATATGGTCACTTGTCTATGGTTTTACCTTTTAAATATAAATACATATCTTTTTATGTATGAATTTTAAACAAAAAAGGTAAATGAAAAGCTTTATCTTTATCCTCTTGTTGTTCAAGTTGTACCTTTTGTTCATTATGCTTTCAAGTTTATCATTGTTCTTTCCTCTTCCAATTTAACATGTTTTCATATTTAGAAATCACATAAATGATTGTTTTCGATAATTTTTGTTTAACCTTCAACTCTTAAAATACATGTTTTGACTTTACTAATTATGGTCTAGAAAATATGAAACATGTCAGTTTTCAAATATATGAGATGAATTAATGGGCAAATAATTTTTTTCAGATGAATTACAAATAAAATTTGAAAATAAGTTAAAAAGAAAATAAAGATTTTTTATAATTTTCTAAGCCTAACAAAAACTGATACTCAAGATATTTTATACAAATACAAATTGAATTCATATTGAATTTCATTTTTAACAAGCATTTATTAATGAAAAATTAGAAGTAAAGTGGGATGAAATGTTTTCTAAACAGTATATCCCATAGTTAACTGATATTTTAAGTTTCATAGAGTTTATAGGACTCTAGGCGAAATAAATGTTTTTCATTTAATTTTTACATAAATTTAGGATACATATAATACATAATTTTTATTTTAATAAAACTATGACAAAGCTTACTGTTTTATTTTGGATATTGTTACTTATAAACTAAAATAATAATTATTCAACGAAGAAATAAACATAGTAAAATATTACGGCTATGATTTGAGTGTTCACCTCTTAGGTCATTGCACAAGAAAAATCTCCAGGAAACTTGTGAAATAACAAGCAAGTAAACACAAGGGTGGGCAAGAATTAAATTTTTGGGTTTTTGAAGTATTTGATCCAATTATTTTCTATCTGAATAATTAATTATCTTATTCGATTTGATCCATTTAATACTTTGATATTTGGTGTCTATATTTTTAATCAGATATTTGTTTCGATCCGTACAAATAAAAAATTAATAAGAGAACTAAAGATAATATAAGATAATAATATTTTTGAAAATGTAGATCAAAGACTAGTTTCATTAGAACAAGCCAATGGCGCATAAGGAACAGTATAGTATATAAAGATATTTTGCTTTCGTAATTATCTCCAACACGTACGCATCTACTTCTCTCTAATATTAAGATTTAAAATGGTCCAAACAACAGTTTTCATGGCGATGGTTCTGAATATAGTTCTAAACGTGCAGAGCAGTTTTGTCGTTTCTGAGACCAAGGTACTTAGCAATTATATGATATCTCTCTTTAATCAAGCAAGGATGATTAAGACTCAGTAATTTTATTTTCCAAAAAATAAAACACTCAGTAATTCTTTTTGGTTGTGAAATAGGTTTATGTTGTTTATTTGGGAGAGGAGCATGATGATCCTGAGTCTGTCACTGAATCTCACCATCAGATGTTAGGGTCACTTCTTGGAAGGTATGATCTAATATTTCTACATAAGAGATTTGGGCGATATGTGTACATGCAGGATCTTAGAAAAAAAACAATTGGACTATTACAATTTAGTTTGCTAAAATTACTCACAATTCTTTTAAAAACAGTTATGAGTACATCTTATAAATGTTTTCATAAAAACTATATACAAATAAAATAGTTTTAGGTAAATTAAAAAATATAATCTTGTTTCAATGTAAATATTGTTTTACAAAATTCACACAAACATTTAAATTTCATATTTTATTCCTAATTAATACATTAACTTTTTTGATGTTATTAACTAATAATCTAAAAGAATAGGGATAAAACTTATGTAGCACAGAAGCCTCATCGTATAATTTACCTCTAAATGTTGAAACAAAATAATACCTCGAATCCGTTTAGTCGGTATACCTGAAGCATAAAATGCTACTTATTGAAACAAAATTTTACCTCTAAAACGATATATAATTACCTGAAAACAACATATATATATATATATATATTAAATTTAGCATTTTATTATTAAGATTGTGGTGGACCAAACAATCTCTTCAAGAAATCGTTAGACAATAACTAAACGCTTTGTTAGGGTATATGACTAGACGGATTATTAGAAGACGCAATTTTCTGAATTATTTCACCATGATAGACCCCAAAATATTTACTATATATTTTATTTTTTTATATTAGATATGTTTGATATTAGGTGTACTATAAAATTATTTTGATAAATTATAAAAACTAAATAATAAAAAAATCAAACAAACTTGTGAACTTTCACTAAGATTGGTGGTTTAGTTTAACTGATTTACACCAATTTAGATTGATTTAAATCGATTTAAACTGTTTAAATCGAGTTGAGCTTTTAATTGAATTATTAGAAAATAGTTTTGGATATTAATGATTTGCCGCCTAGATGCGGTTAGACCCATTTCTATAACATTGATCTCGTCTATTGCCCTCTGGTGATGGCACACATATTGTCCCTCTTAGAGCCCTCACTGTATACATGCATGCAGCTACTAGATGATGTACAATGTAAGGAAAATAGTATAATAAAATATTTTAAATGATAGTGTCTTAATTTTCTTGTTTCAGCAAAAACATATATCAATGATTTAATGGTGTATAGTTATTGACATGGTTTTTCAGGTTTTGCAGCCAAGCTCACTGAATCCCAAGCCAAGAAAATTTCATGTATTGAGTTCATCTATTTTCTAGACTTGATGAAGTAAACTATTTTTTCTGAACAAATCAAACCTCTTTTGAGAACAAAACTGCCTGAGGTTGTTCATGTCATACCAAATACATTATACCAACTGACAAAAACTAGAACATGGGATTACTTGGGCCTGTCTCAGGGTACATCAAAGAGTCTCCTACATAAGGCTAACATGGGAGGTCATGTCATTGTTGGAGTCATCAACACAGGTTCGTGTCTAAATAGAAATGTCTTTAGTTCTCTCATAGACAAGTTTATTGATAGAAAGCATAGACTATAGGAGTGTGGCCGGTGTCTGAAATGTCTGATGACAAAGGCTATGGACCTACTCGTTGGAAAGGGGGCTGCAAATCAGAAGAACTCTTCGATGCCTCAATTCATTGCAACAAAAAGCTGATAGGAGCGAAATACTATATTGATGGCCTTGTTCCCGATTTTTGAGACTTGAATATAACAGAGAACCCTGAGTACGCATCCCTAGAGACTTTAACGGTCGTGGCACACATGTGGCCTCGACCATGGTGGTTCATCTCTGCCTAATGTAAGATACTATGAGAGGCGGTGCTCCCGGTGTAGATTTAGCTATTTATTAAACGTGTTGGTTTCGAGGGAGCAGTTAAGAAGCAGATGTCTTAAAAGCAATAGATGAAGCTAGACATGATGGTGTTGATATTTTATCACTCTCTATGGGAAACGATGTTCCTTTATATTCAGAAACTGATGTGAGGGAGCTGACCTCTGTGGGAGCATTCCATGCTGTTACACAAGGAATTGCTGCTGTAGCTTCAGGTGGTAATGACGGTCCCTCGGCTCAGACTATTTTGAATGTAGCTCCTTGGATCTTTATGGTGGCTGCAACCACTCTAGACCATTCTTTTCCCACAACCATTATACTTGGGAACAATATAACAATACAGGTATACATATAAATTTGTTATTTGATGAGAACTAAAAAAGTGTGTGTTTAAAGTTCTAGTACCCTTGTGCACTTATGCTGAAGCTTTTGTTTCTGGTTAAAGTAAGGTCAAAGCAATCTTTACCGGTCAAGAACTCGGTTTTGTTGGTCTTACTTACCCAGAGATCCCACTTTCCCAGTAACATCGAATTATTCAGTTTCAAGTTTAGAATGCTTATTGGACATAACAATTCCTTCCATCTTGCAGTTCCTGCGAGAGGCTCTCTAATAATACCAACAGTACAATGGAAGGAAAAGTTTTGTTATGTTTCACAACAGATTCAAGTCCCACCTCTGTGGCTGTGGTAAAAGCTACAAACGATGTATTAAGTGCGTGTGGTCCTGGAGTAACCATTGCAAGAAACCTAAGCCACTTGCTTCAACCAACTGTGAACTTTCCATGTGTTGTTGTAGACTTTGAGCTCAGGACCGACATTATGTTCTATATACGTTTTTAAGGTATCTTTCCCAAAATAATACCCTTATTTACAAACATGTTCATGGATCTCACCACATTTTTGACAGAAACTGTTGGGTTTTGTTTTGCTAGATCTCCCATTGTAAAAATAGGGGCTTCAAGAACCCTCGTTGGATTCCCCGTGGGGACAAAGGTGGAAACTATTTCATCAAGAGGGCCCAATTCGTTTTCTCCAGCGGTTCTTAAGGTATATCAGCCTTTTCATACATATCCAGCCTGTTATGATTCTGTTTCTAATGGCTTCATGTGTAATTGCAGCTGGATATAGCAGCACTTGGTGTGAATATACTAGGAACTACTTCCCTTAATGATTCTTCCAATGGATTCTCTATGAAATTTGGGACATCAATGGCTACTCCTGTTGTTTCAGGGGTTGTAGTGCTCCTCAAGTCATTACACCCTCACTGGTCTCCTTTCTGCTGCCAAGTCAGCTATTGTCACCACAGGTTCTTACATCTTCAAATGCTTTGTTACTATTAATGACCAATAAATATTTAGGAACTTACTGATACCTAAGAACTCATTTTCACTTTACAGCTTGGAGAACTGAACCATCAAGAGAGCCTATTTTCGCTGACGGTTCAAGTCGAAAGCTAGATGATCCACTTGACTACGGAGGATGCCTTGTGAATCCAGATAAAGCTGCAAACCCAGGTCTTATTTACGATATGAACCCATATGATTACGTCTTGTATTTGTGTGTTGTTGGTTACAATGACACCTTTATTTTCCAAATCCACGGAGAAAAGAACAATATGTCCTAACAGCAGGTCTTATGTTCTTGATCTCAACTTGCCTTCCATCACAATCCCGAATTTCCGAGATGAAGTCACTCTCACGAAAACAGTCACAAATGTCAGACCCCTCAATTCAGCATACAAAGTCGTGATCAATCCTCCAGTGGAAGTTAATGGACTGTAGGACCAACTACACTAGTGTTTAACTCTACAACCACAAAGTTATCTTTCAAGGTTTTGGTGTCGACTACACACAAAATAACTATTGCATTGTTAAATATTGATATAAGTAAATGAATTCATCACAAAGCAGTTATCCTGTTTGTTTTAATTATCTAAGCAGCCCCGAGATAAAATATATGTTTGCTTAACAACCAAAACTAGACTTTGTCGACTAGTAAACATTTCTCCTAAAATCTTGTACTCCGGCTTCCAGAAGGATTCTTGCCTCAAAGCATGACAACGAGCTTCCCTCGATAGTTTTGACAGACCTAAGTGATCATAATCAGTCAGCCAAAAATCCATGCTCAGTGTAGCATTCCAGGAATTATCTCCTGGCTCACGCCATGCTTTCGTGCTAAAAACAAGAAACGACTTGCTCACTGAAGTATATCGACAATCCCCTCACTGATCCGGCCATTTGCCACTTAGATCGGGCATCATGCGTCTACATACCCAAAAGGATACATGCCATTAAGACCATGCAACATAAAACTAATCTCGTTTGTCATCATAACATGAATCTGAGATTACAAATCCATCAAGATCACGCGATCACATATATATATCCATGATGAAATCACGTGAGGAGCAATGGTATCTTTTTGCTCCTCTCAGTGAGGTACCTGCTATTGGGTTTATATATGTTTCATACCAAGATAACCCAAAAAACCCTCAAGTCCTTCTCCTACTAACCACAAACCTGCTGAGAAGGTATGACTCTGATGGACCAAAATGCACTGGTTATCTTCTGAGTTCATAAATGAAACTGAAAGATAAGGGTCAAACTGTTGAGGATAACTAATCCAAAATGCCTTTCCTCCTGCTTAGAGCGGGACGCCGACCTTCTTCTCCTGCCTAAGATAATTTTTGGCTTCCAAACCGGATTCTCCTCCAGACTCGGGTTTAAAAGTAAAACTCCTAATAAAGGGAGATTTTTCTATATTTCAGGATATGAAATGATTAACCTAATTTTTGACTACAGTGATCTATATAAGGGGTTGGGTTAGGAGAACTTCTTTTCTTTCTTTAAAACAAAAGATTGACTATTCACAACTTTGACTATAGAGTTAGACGGCTAAGAATTAGGGTTACTAAACCTAAACATTAGAGTTTTGGTTATACTGTTTAATAATACAATACTTTTGATCTTTGCTATTATCTTTCCTCTTTGCTTTATGTATTTGGTTTTTGCTTTATTCAAAACGTTGTAGTTTTGGATTTATCACGAAGATCCCTGCATAAATTTACCCTAACAATCTTTACAACGAACTAACATTGAAGCAAAGATAATAATACATTTGATGTAATCCTTGAATCGTTTCTGTTCGTTACTAGTAAAAATAAATGGTGACATAAATAAAGATATTTCTTGAAGAAAAGAATACTATATTATATTGTGGCTGTGGAGAAATCATAACCTTCAATACCTATTTCCTTCTTACGAGTGAAAACTCAAACATTGTGGCAGTAAAAAAAATTAGAAGCTGATAATGGTGAACGAGAGGCAAAGAAAGGACTTTTAGACTCTGTTCTTTAAAAAAAATATTGGTCAATTTTCCTAAATAGACTCATTTAAGTTTCTTTCTTAAAACTAGCCCCTTCAGATTGAAAATCAGATTAATAACCTTTCATTAGTAGATCAAAAGACTAAACTATCCTCACTTATTTATAAAGCTGAAAATGAAAACAAACAAAGAAAAAGAAAAACAAATTCGTCGACGACGAATCTGAGAGAGATCATGACATCGCCGGCATCGAAGACGCTAGAGACAGTATCACGGTGAACCTCTACTGTTTCACTCTTGACAGTTAAATCAGAATTGATAGATGTAAGTTTTAAATGTTTTAAATTGAAATTGAAATTAGGGATTTTGATTGAAAATTTGGAATTTTCTCTTCTTTGAATTACGAATCGTTGTTCGTCTACCAATCTCGTGACATTGTTGAGTTTGTGAAACGAAGTGTCAAATCTGGTAGAGTATAGTACCTTAACTTTAATTTTCTTCTGTGTGGTTTTATTCTACATTTTTCTCTTTAATTTTATGTATAGCTTAATTAGAAAGTTTTTTTTGTCTGTTTGTGTGCAGTCAAATCTTTGTTTTTGTGGACTTTAGAATCGTGACATCTGCAAAGGTAACATTGTTCTTTGTTTGACATATGGGTTCTCGCATGCCACTGGGAACTTTGGAATGGCAAAACGCAATACAAAGAGTGACATACAACGAAGAGTCTATGTGTTCTAGTAACATGAATTTGAAGGCACACTCATTAGCAGCCATATTTTCTCTTTTCTAGCTTGAGTCACACATTGGGTAGGCTTTGAGTTTGTAGATATGATATCTCGCTAATTTAAATTGTTCAGATTATATCATTAGACCCTTTTTGTTTTGCTATTTATTAGAAACTTTGATGACGCAGATGAAACATTAACAAGTGCATTGACAAGGGCTGAAGAACATTAAGATATCGGCGGTCCACTAATTCATTTTATTAAAGCACTAGCCGAACAAATTATTCGGGATCAGGACACAATCACCCCATGGTTGACGTGATTTAACTGAAGTGGCTCTGATGTGCTGGAACAAAGCAAATCAAGAACACTCGAATTCTATTATGATTCAAGAGGTCAGAAACAAGTTTCTTTAAAGTCCAAAACATTATACTTTCCTCATCTTATGCCTTTTTTATTTAATCTCAGGGACTCTTTATAAAGGCATTAGAGCTCATGAAAGCGTCTCTGTGCAAATACACAAACTTTAGAGATTGAAACTTATATTATCACTCCACACGCCACCACCATTACAACGTATGAAACTTATATACACATGCGAAAGGTAGAAGAAACCCTAGACACAATGCATAATCTTATTACAAGTGGACCAATCTAGACTGTTCGATTTAGGTCTGAAGGGGAGCGTATGGGTTGTGAAGGACCACCACTCCAGCTGGCTCCTTCTTCTTCATCTCCGTACTTTCTTGTCTGTTCTTCAGACCCTCTGCACTTGAACATCTCTTTGGCGCCTTCAGCTCTGGGCCGGTCTTCTTCACACTCTCAAGGCCCATCTGAGTAACATATTCGCGGCCCACTCCTTTCAACTCTGTTCTACGCACACCCCCCCGAAAACTTGGGAGTTGTAGAGTACCAACACCGAGTTTGTTCCTCAGGTTTGTAAACTCCAGCCTCGCAAGAGGCTTGGTAAAGATATCTGCAAGCTGCTCCGTAGCTGGAATGTGACTTACTTCGACTAAGCCAAGTGCAACTCTTTCTCGAATATAATGGTAGTCCAACTCCATATGTTTTGTGCGACTGTGAAATCCTGGATTTGCTGACAAATGTACTGCAGAAAGATTATCACAGCGGAGAAGAGCAGGATCATGCTGAAAGATTTGCAAATCCCGAAGTATGTAATTCAGCCATGTCAACTCGCAAGCTGTTTGAGCAAGAGCTCGATACTCTGCTTCAGTCGACGATCTTGAGACTGTGGGTTGACGCTTTGCACACCAAGAAACCACATTAGGACCGAGCATAGCACAAAATCCTGTTGTTGAGCGTCGGGTATCATGACACCCTGCCCAATCACTATCGCTATACGCAGATATAGAGAGAGAGGTATTCTTAAGCAAGTGAAGACCATATGTTGAATTTTCCTTGATGTAACGCAGGATACGCTTGAGCAAGGAGAAGTCACTCATAGTAGGAGAGTGCATCCTTTGGCACACAAAGTTAACCGCAAATTGTATATCCGGGCGAGTTAAAGTAAGATATTGCAGTTTACCTGCAAGGCTTCGGAAATATGTTGGCTCCGGGAACAGAACTGTGTCTTGAAAGACATCATCAAGTCTCGTAGGAAGAGGTGTAGGCATAGGATTTGCATCAGCCATTCCCGCTTCGTATAAAATCTCTTCTGCATATGTTGTCTGATTCAAGAACAGGCCATGATCATGGTATTGTGCTTGAATTCCGAGGAAATAATGAATCTCTCCCATATCCTTCATTAAAAATGTATTGCTCAGCTCATCTACCAGACGCGTCATCAAGAAGGAGGAGTTCCCTGTGAGCAAGACATCATCAACATATAGCAACAACACCATACTCTGTTCTCGATGATGATAGGTGAACAATGATGGGTCTGCAGGACTGCATCGAAAACCAAACTCCAACAAAAAATTAGTAAACTTATTAAACAAGGCCCGTGGTGCCTGTTTCAAGCCATATAAAGTTTTATGCAAGTGGCATACGTGATGTGGTTTTGATGCATCAACAAAGCCCGGGGGCTGCTCCATAAATACTTCTTCAAGTAACTCACCATGCAGGAATGCATTTTTAACATCAAATTGTCTAACCTTCCAGTCTTTCGCCACAGCAACATTAAGAACAACACGGATAGTGGATGTCCTAACCACTGGGCTGTAAGTCTCAATGAAATCCACTCCTTCTTCTTGTTCAAAACCTCTAGCCACAAGTCTTGATTTCAACCGACCCGGAGATCCATCAGCCTTAAAATTGACAGTATGTATCCACCTACACCCAAAAACATTCATTCCAGGTTTCCTAGGAACAAGTGACATTGTTCCATTTAGATGTTGCGCCTCCATCTCTTCTTCCATTGAGGCTGTCCACCCTGGATGTTTCAACGCCGAAGCAGTAGTCTTTGGTATGGAGGGCACATCAGTGCGGGTGAGAAGCGCATATCTAGGATTTGGCTTACGGATCCCGTGTTGCAAGCGTGTGGTCATCTGATGGGCACGAGCTGGTGGAGTTTCTTCAGGTGTCGCGGGAATATTGTCAGAGAAAATAGGTCTATCCTCAGACTGTTCTTCAGCAATGTCAACAGGAGTCTCAGGTTCAGGTGATGTATCAGGAGTCTGGAGCTGTGTGTTTACTGCAGTGTGATGTTGGCAAAAGCTCGGTTGAACTGTTGGAAGAACAGGAGGAGGAGATGAAGCAGAGTGCCAAGCCTGCAGCAGAGGTGTCGTGACTGGTATGACATATTCTTTGTATCGATGCTCAAAAGGGAACACTTCCTCATCAAAGATCACATTGCGTGATATATAAATACGACCAGTGGGAGGATATAGACATCTGTACCCCTTGTATTGCGCATGATAACCGAGAAATATACACTGCAATGATCTTGGATCAAACTTGTGTGTGCCATATGAGCGCAAGCACGGATAGCAAGCTGATCCAAACACTCGTAAGAAGGAATATCCGGTTTTTGTTTATGAAGTAACTCATGAGGCGACTTGAATCCAACAACAGAGGAAGGTAAGAGATTACTAACATAATTTGCAGTGTAATATGCCTCCACCCAATACTTAAAAGGAGTCTTGCTTTGGAACATCATCGAAAGAGCTAGTTCCGTGAGATGTCTGTGCTTGCGTTCAGCAAGGCCATTCTGCTGAGGCGTTTGTTGGGGATAGATTACATCTACCCACATAGGCCCATTAAAGTGTGAACTCGGCCCATCCTGACAACAAGTCGGCCCATCCTGACGACAAGTCGGCCCATGTAGACATAACAAGCCGACTTCGGCAGGAGGAAGGCATATAAATAGAGGAAGATGGGGAAGAGAAGATATACGAAAAAACCTTGAGGAACAGGCTAGAATTAGGGTTCTTGTTACCAATTCCTTGTTCAAACCTTGTTCTTGTGATCTAATCGGTCTTTGATCAATAAAACTCTTCTATTCGTTTCTCCAAATCTTTTCTTCGAGAAATCCACAATCGAAATCGATACCTAACCTAGGGATACCGATTTCGGATTCAACAATTGGCGCCGTCTGTGGGGAGATATCGAAGAAAAAGGATCAAGAACATCGATTAGAACGATGACAGGATCACCAACAAACCAAATAGGTCAACAGCCCGTCGACCTGAACGCCGTCTTGGCCTCTCTCGCCGCCGTCGTTCAAAGACTCGATCAACAAGATGCCGCTAACAAGGCAACTCAAGAAAGACTCGACACAATCGCTGCCGCCTGTCTACCGCC